>JADLZN010006660.1:0-38452 GCA_018155175.1 Sinocyclocheilus anophthalmus | reverse complement strand
AATACGGCAAGATCCTTGGATACACACATGCTCTGTATCAAAGACAACTCAAATTACCCAATGTTTATAGATATGACATCAGATTTGTTCATTCCTGGGCTGTTCCTCCAGAGAGGAAGTGTTTAATGACAGAGGACGGCCGCCATATAACTCGCCCACCATGGTGGGTGAGCCATCCGAAATGTGCATTAGGTCCATGGTCCCGCAGATGCTGGATTCATAAAATGTCCTTGTGGCACTGCATGATGTAAGTCTTTAAAGAGGCCTGAAAGCTAGCGGGGTAGTCATAGTGTAAATGATTTACTTAGCACACACACGCGTCGACGAGAAACACACAGAAACACTCACGCTGACACCCTGATCAAAGCAGATGTGCGAACCCCCTGAGAGATCCTCTCTCCCTCTCTGGAACACAGGGGAGAGGAATTAAGAGAGGGATGAGGAAGAAAGCAAGAGGCTGAGGATGAAGAAGAAAGACCCACAGTGGCGCGGGGAGGGGAAGCGTTTGTGATTAAGGACGTCCCTCCTTGCTTTAAATCCTCAAAGTCATTTGCTTTCATTTCTCATACTTTCTTGCGCTTATTAGCTCAAAGAGAGCAAATCCTTTGTCATATGACCCCTTTCATAGGCGTCTTTGAATGTTGCAATCCATCTTCTGGTGCGCGGCTTTTGTGTGTACGAGCTTTAGCTGTGAAATCCTCAAACGTCAGCGCACATAGGGACTGTGTCAAACAGATCTGCTGTAAATCTAATATATTCTCAATCACATTTTACTCTGGTAAATGTGGTTATAAAGCTTGTATCTGTAGCTAATGGGCTTCATATTTGTGTGGCTTCTTCTCTCGCAATAAGGGTGGTTTCTCTACTTAGGCAACCTCTTAACCCTGCTGTGGCGAACAAATAGGAGTATTTGTATCGACAGCCCATCCGCAAT
The DNA here is from genome assembly GCA_018155175.1 of Sinocyclocheilus anophthalmus. NCBI lineage: Eukaryota > Metazoa > Chordata > Actinopteri > Cypriniformes > Cyprinidae > Sinocyclocheilus > Sinocyclocheilus anophthalmus. The sequence continues at coordinate 37,518 of JADLZN010006660.1, read as the reverse complement.
TGTGCAAGTTCTCAAATCCACTTTGACAAGTAGGTATTTATAGAGAGAGTGTGCCACCTGACATACATTTTTCCCTCATAGGCTATAGCCTGCTCCAAGCGAGACAAAATCTGGAACAAAAACAAACTTCCAAAAATTCCACAAGGTGGTGCTAGGAGGGTTCGCAGGGTGGGGCAGCGGGTGCCTATGTGGCTACGACTAATTCTCCGGGCTCATTTGGGAGCCCAAATTATGGTGGACTACAATAATGTATTTGTCAAGAACACAATGTTCATCTGGTCCATGACCTTTGATTATATTATCCTCTTGTTTTGGCAATGACATGAGGATTCACCTTACGCTTTTGCTCTGTAAGTCCATCACCAGGTTTTTTTCCCCCTCCTGGGTCCAACACCCTGTCTTGCTTGTCGGTATCATGCTTGTGTGCCCCATGCTTCTCTCCGTCCACGTCTGTCGCCAGATCTCGTAGTCTAGGCAAGCAGTGTATTGTTTGGGCTGTCCTGCCTTATTTGGGGTCACAACACTGAGTTCAACTCCCTCTAAAGATTGTCTATGGGGTTGAGATCTGGAGACTGGCTAGGCCACTCCATGAGCTTAATCTACTTCTTCTTGAGCCACTCCTTTGTTGCCTTTGCGGTATGTTTCGGGTCATTGTCATGCTGAAAGACCCAGCCACGTTTCATCTTCAATGCCTTTGCTGATTGAAGGAGGTTTTCACTCAAAATCTCACTATACATGGCCCCATTCATTCTTTCGTATACACGGATCAGTCATCCTGGTCCCTTTGAAGAAAAACAGCCCCAAAGCATGATGCCTCCACCCCCATGCTTCACAGTAGGTAATGTGTTCTTTGGATGCAACTCAGCATTCGTTCTCCTCCAAACACGACAAGTTGAGTTTTTCCCAAAAAAGTTATATTTTTGGTGTTCATCTGACCATATGACATTCTCGCCCAATCCTCTTCTGGATAGCCAAACTGCTTCTCTGCAACTCAGATGGGCCTTGGACATGTACTGGGCTTAAGCGGGTGACCTCTGGCATCCGGGGCAGATTTGAGTCCCTGGCAGCGCATTGGTGTTACTTATGGGTAGCCTTGTTACTTCGGTCCGCTCTCTGCAGGTCATTCATCGAGGTCCCCCCCGTGGGTTCTGGGATCATTTTTGCCCCACGGGGTTGAGTATCTTAGCGTGGAGCCCCAGGATCGACGCTGAATTTATCAGTGTGTCCCTTGTATGTCTCTTCCGTTTTCCTAATAATTGCTCTCCCACAAGTTGATTTCTGCACACCAGCTGCTTACCTCTTGCAGAGTTCAGTACTTCCCTCGCTGGTGTCGGTCTACCAACTTTTTTTGTTTTTCTCCCTTCACTTGGTTTGTGTCTCTTCTATATTTCCGCTGCTCAGCCGTTTGTTTGTTCTTCGGCCATCTGTGGCTGTTTCGAGTGTGACTGTTTTGAGGTTGGGGAACAGGGGTCTTTATACTGCTAACAAGTTCAAATAGAGCATCCTTATACACTGGTCGAATCGAGGTGCAGTTGACAGAAGCACTCTTAAAGAAGACGTTACAGGTCTGCATTAGAGTCCAGAAACATCCTGTGCTTCATGTTCTGTCATGCGCTGACCCACTCTCTATTTTAAACCGTATGAATTTACCAATTAGATTCTTAAAAACTCCTACACGACTTTCGGATTTTCTGGATTTGTTCTTTCTCATTTTTGTCCTCTCATGTTGAGGTATACCTATTAGAAAATTACAGGCCTCTCTCATCTTTTTAGTGGGAGAACTTGCAAATTGGTGGCTGACTAAATGAACTTTTTTCCCACTGGTATATACAGTATATGTAATGAAGATTTAGAGTTGTCTGAGACACTGGATGGGACTGTGCTTATTAAAGGAATGCATGAGCAAATTAGTGGACATGGCTGGCGATACCAGTGTGAAGGAAGACAAATTAATTTTCAGCCGCTAGAAGCTCCTTTATCTTTATTGAGCAGACTCGCAGACAAATTAGACTCTAGTGTTTGTGCATGTGTGTGAGTACACGTTCATAAACAACACCTTAGTGACTTTAACATCAATAATGCAAATGGTTTGATTTTTCAAATATGGACACTTTTTAACCTTGTGAAAGGTAAGACTCCCTTTCTCAGGCAAGGCAAGGCAAGGCAAGGCAAAAAAAAAAAAAAAAAATTATAGATATATAATATATATATATATATATAATATATATCTATATATAGAATAGGATATAGAATATATCCTTATTCATGTTGCAGAATAATAGGCCCATTTGTCCTTTTACAGATAATGGCCCAGAAAAACAAGGATTTAAAACTCAGACTGAAAGTAAACAAATATTAACTTTCCCCCATGATCGCGGGCTGTAACATCCTACATTCTGTACTGGAAATAGTCAGTAGTTTCACCTTTTTCGAGTCTTCAGGTTTTTCAGAGTAGTTCGTTCATCCCGTGACAGCCCCATAAGCTTAACCAATGCAGTCTGAGTTTACCGGAAAGAGAATTGATTATTTCATCTCTCGAGTCTTCGGGTTTTTGAGTTGTTCGTTCCTCACGTGACAGACCCATAAGCTTAACCTATGCAGTCTGAGTCGGAAAGAGACTTAATAATAATAACCAACTCTTTATTACCTTTGTTACAACATTCAGTGTTATGGAAAAGAACCATCATGACAAAAACTCATACATTTGAATGGGACTATCTGTGGGCTGTTCTGGAGCGATTTGGATTTGGCCCCAAGTTCCTAAATATTATACGATTGCTATATAAAGGTCCTTCTGCTTCCGTAACAACCGATTTCTGTCAATCACAACCTTTCTTTCAAAGAGGTTGCCGGCAAGGTTGTCCCTTATCACCAATTTTATTTGCACTCTCACTAGAGCCTCTCGCACAAGCTCTTAGACAAAGCCAAACAATAACACCTATAACTATTAACAACTCACATCACCACATCTCATTGTATGCTGATGACATTATGCTTTATCTTTCAGACTTAAATACCTCTCTACCAGAGGTCTTGCATTTGTTCAACTCCTTTAGCACTATGTCTGGTTATAAAATAAATTGGGATAAGTCATCCTTAATGGCACTTAATAGCATTACTAAAGCAGCATCTCTACCTAGTGGCCTTGTCTTTGCTAATTCATGCACCTATCTTGGTATTAAAATTGCTGATTCTTTGTCTAGGATTGCTCAGACAAATTTTTCTGGAATCAGTCAGAAAATTAAGCGGGACATACAGAGGTGGGACAACTTTAAAATGTCAATGCAAGCTAGAATTAGCACGGTTAAAATGAACATTTTACCCAGAGTTAACTTTTTATTTTTCATGCTCCCGTGTTTTCCTCCCCCAAAATTTTTCAAAGAAATTAATTCATTAATCTCTAAATTAATCTGGGGCGGTAAGCATCCTAGAGTCAGTCTTTCAGTATTACAGCGTACAAAACCGCATGGCAGTCTAATTTAATGCTTAACTACCTTGCTTTCCAAACTAGGGCCATGCGTGTCTGGGTGGACACTCACTCCAAAGTACCCTGGAGAAGCATTGAGTCTGACCGTGTTCTTCCCCATAGACTTCAAGATCTGCCTTTTACTGGTGTAGGCTCAAGAAGTTTACATCAGAGGTTCGGAAATATTATTTAAACTACTTTAAAAGCTTGGTTCAATGCAGAAAAGATTACAGGTCACGTTAAAAAAATCTCATGTCAGTCTCCTCTCTGGAACAATGCCCACCTATTATCTGTTAATCAGCCTTTCATTTACCCTTCCTGGTCCTTAAAAGGTGTGCTCACATTTGGTGATATATTTAATGGTAGTGGATTGCGCACATTTCAGGATATTCAAGCAGATTATTCTTTGCCAGGTACCTCCTTTTTTATGTACTTGAAGTTGAGGTCTGCAATGAAAGCATATGGGGTACCCCGGAATTCTAGCCTAGATGATCACCCATTGTTAAAGTGGTTCAAAAATACTGGAAAAATTCATGGCACAGTCTCATGGATCTATAAACAACTACTTGAATCTTCATATAAGACCCTGAAGGTATTAGCTGTGTGGGAGAGAGAACTCTCATGGTTGGGCTATAGTCCTGATTGGAATACAGTTTGATCAAATCTCTGTCTTACCTCCAAAACCCCTCACACATTCTTATTAATTTCAAAACTGTACACAAAATGTATTGTACCCCATATAAGCGATACTTGATGAAATTCTCATCGAATCCTAATTGCAGTCTGTGTAACAATAGCTCTAAAGGTACTTTTTTGCATATGTTTTGGGACTGCTCAGTTATATCCAATTTTTGGAAACATGTAGTTCAAGTACTAAAACATATCACAAAGTAAATATTGTCTTATGTTGTTAAATTATGATTCTTCCTACAACTTTATATTAGTTAAGAGAAGATTGTTAATGTCTGGTTTCACTGCTGCTAAAAAAACAATTGCACAGCAATGGTTCACTTCTGACATGGATCTTAGAAGATTCTGGCTGCTGTCTTTACATTACAGTGGTGTGAAAAAGTTTGGCTCCTTCCTGATTTTTCGTTTGCATGTTTGTCACCCTTAATGTTTCAGGAATCATCACCTTGAGGTCACGAACATATGGCCGGACATTCTCCTTCAGGATTTTTGGTAAACAGCAGAATTCATGGTTCCATTTATCACAGCAAGTCTTCTAGGTCCTGAAGCAGCAAAACAGCCCCCGACCATCACACTACCACCACCATATTACTGTTGGTATGATGTTCTTTTTCTGAAATGCAGTGTTACTTTTACGACAGACGTAATGGACACCCACCTTCCAAAAAGTTAAACTTTTGTCACGTCAGTCCACAGAGTATTTTCCCAAAGTCTTTGGGATCATCAAGATGTTTTCTGGCAAAACTGAGACGAGCCTTTATGTTCTTTTTGCTCAGCAGCGGTTTTTGTCTTGGAACTCTGCCATGCAGACCATTTTTTGCCCAGTCTCTTTCTTATGGTGGAGCGAGTCTATAAACACTTACCTTAAATGAGGCAAGTGAGGCCTGCAGTTCTTTGGATGTTGTTGTGGGGTTTTTTTGTGACCTCTTGGATGAGTCGTCGCTTTGCTCTTGGGGTAATTTTGGTCGGCCCGGCCACTCCTGGGAAGGTTCTCCAATCTTCCATGTTTTTGCCATTTGTGAATAAATTACTCTCACTGTGGTTTACTGGAGTCCCAAAGCCTTAGAAATGAATTTATAACCCTTTCCAGACTGATAGACCCTCACTCTTGTACGCTGGGGTGTTCGTGTTCTCCAAGAGTTGTTTCTCCCGGCATTTACTATTGAATACTCAGTCACCCAATGGGCGGTGTCCCGTCCGAAATCTTTTGAGGATCTTTTGGTCTTCTTCACTTTGTCAGGCAGGTCCTATTGAAGAGATTTCTTGATTGTGAACAGGTGTGGCAGTAATCAGGCATGGTGTGGCTAGAGAAATTGAACTCAGGTGTGATTAACCACAGTTTTAACAGGGGGGCAAGCACTTCTTCACACAGGCCGTGTAATTTTGGATTTTGTTTTCCCTTAATAAAAACCTTCATTTAAAAACTGCATGTTGTGTTTACTTGTGTTATCTTTGACTAATATTTAAATTTGTTTGATGATCTGAAACATTGAAGTGTGACAAACATGCAAAAAAACAAGAAATCGGAGGGGCCAAGACTTTTTCACACCACTGTTATTTTGTTTGTTTTAGAAACGCAGGCACTGCAAGTTTATGGGCTATAATACAAACTGTCACATCATTGGGTAGTATAAGCCCAAGCCTAAAGAAAGTTGTTTTAAATTGATGATGCCCCCCCCCATTAATTTCTGTGTGGTAATTTGCTTCCGTAGGGTTTATTTTGTATGTTATCTTTTTAAGTTTTACCCTGAAGCATTATACTTGCTGTACTTGTGTCCTTGCTTGTTTTTGTTCTTTTTTTTCTTTTCTGTTCTTTTTCTTTTCCTTGGTATTTATGGGCTGTCATCCAACTTTGTAAGGTTATTTTCAAAATCTAAAACAAACAAAAAATAAATAAAAAAATTCATACATTTATAAACTGTAAGAAGTAAAAAGCTACAGTTTGAGACCAGAAACGCATCACATAACTGTAAAGCCTGTGTTAGACTTTCCGCGTCCGCGAATCCGCTAGGGTCCGCTATGGTATGCGTGACATAAAAATCGAGTCATCGGAGATTGTGCACGGAGGCTCCGCGCGGACATCCGCGTGCCTCCCATTTTTTGCAGTTAAGGTCGTAGGCCTACAAAGCACCAACTGCACGGTGCGGCTGCTGTGTGAAAGAACCCATTTCTACTCAAACCTGTACATCCGTCGAAAAACAAAATGAAGAAAGCCAAATGTCAATAAATTCTTGGCAATGTGTTGTATCGACATGTTTGTTGCGGAGCGGACCTCATCGTATTGCTTTCGGTAATATAATACAATATTCGTGGGTGCGCCTGCGGTGTCGTTTCCATGTATGCGGGTTGGGATTGCCTCTTGGTTGCGGAGTATAACCAGGCTTAAGAGTAAATAATACTTACAATAATGATCAATAATATAATAATACTAATAATAAAATCCTATGTTCACGCTCCCGTTTTTGTAAGGAATTATTAACTAATTTCTCTATCCATTGCTGTCACATCACGTGACAAAAGAACAAACTATTCGAAAGACTCGAGAGATGAACTAATCAATTCTCTTTTCGGCTCAGACTGCTAGTCTCAAACCCGAAGACTTGTCAGATAAGATGTGAGGTGAGCTAATCATAGACTGAAGGTAAACAATTTATTAATCTTATCTGTTTCTTACAGCATTATAGTTTTGTATTGTTTGTAACTTGTGATCAACGTTTGCGTAAGTTGTAGACATATTAGGGAAGTAACACGTAACATTTTAATTAAATTTTGCTAAAATGAACGAAATGACTAGAAAAAAAGATTCTTTCATTTTGCTGAACGAGACTCAAAGGTCCAGTCGGTAAATTATCCAAAACATACGTTCGGGCCATCGGTGTGGGATGGTGTCTCCAGCCCCATAATTTTCCACAGCTGCAACCTACCTTGAGTCTCCAGAAGTGCAAGGTGTTAGGAGCTCATTTATAGCCCATCTCACATCCTGAAAAGTCTGTCTTGCAGATATTTACTACAATTAGCTCCTAAAACGTACTGCCAGATTCTGGAAGATAAATTCTTGAAAGAGTGGTACAAGAGGATGTGATGCTGGTCCTTGAAGAGTCACTCTCAACTTATAAAAGTCTTAAAGTCTTCAGGTATTTCACATCACTTCAGCATGTTATTCTTATTAAGTGAGTCATATTTTAGGAATTTTTACCCAAGCAAAGTCTCTGAGAACCTGACACCTTGTAATTCTGGAGACTCAAGGTAGGTTGCAGTTCTGGAAAAGGGTGGCGCTGGAGACTAAATGCTTCCTGATGGTTTTACACCTAATTCTTCACATTAATTATTCATTCTTTTGCAGTTAATGTGTCTTTTCTTCTCCACGCTGCTTTTTTTTTTTTTTTTCCCTTCTTCTCTGATCCCCGGCATGCCCCAATGAGCATTTTGCTGTCCAATGGTCATGTCTTAACTTAGCAATTTCTGTATTACATTAGTTTTGAATATTTCTCATGGCGATTTAATAATTTTTGACTTTTAATAAAAAAAATTAAAAAAAAAATTTTATTTACTTTTTCAGAGTGTTGTTTTTAACCCAATTTTATGTACAAAAATAGTCCAAAACATCAAAATGAAGAATATATGTTGAAACAACACAGAGGTGAGTAAATGATGACAGAATTAATATTTTCACTTTAAGATTGAAAGTGTTGCGAATCATCATCAGAGTCGGGATCCATTTGCAGCGTTTTTATTGCGTAAACAGACAAGACAGGGTCAATCACCAGTAGATACAATAGCGAAGGCTAGGCTGAAACAGAACGTGGGACGGGCAGGAGGTCGAGGCAGATGGCAGACAGACACAGTAGAAGAACAATCCAAGTCAGGGCAGGCAGAGACAGATCAGAATACGATAAACAGTCCAAGGTCAAACGAGTAGGCAAGATACAGGGTAAACGCTCAGAAGTGACAGCCAGGGCAAATCAAGACTTCGCAATGAGTTGCTGTGAGTGTTTGGCTTAAATGTGTGTGTGCGCGTGATTAATCGCGGGTGCAATCAGTCCCAGGTATGAGGGGTGATGGGAATTGGAGTCCGAATGGGAATGACTAATATTCAGGAGAGAGTTTCCTCTGGTGGTGAGGAGGAGGCGGTACGGAAGCCTCCTCTGTAACAGAAAGTGTGGGTCAGGGAATATGGGTAAAACAAAACCTAAACATATTATAAAGTAGCAGCAATAAATGAAGAAGGCACGGTAAATTAATTCAAACACTTTTTAACACTTCTAAATTTAACCTTCATATCAAAAAAGAAAAAAAGGAAAATAATCTGTTAGTTTTAATAAAAGTCAACCCACTGAAGTGCATAAAAGTACCCATAGCTGCAACACTAACATAAACCCATGCAGACTCATACATACCATCAATTACATGCCCAAGACGTGTGTGGAAATGTTCTCTTTAAGCTCTTTAATGAAGTCATCTATATCTGTTAAGTCAGGCCGTTGTTTCACAACCTTGTAAAGGTCATGGAAAGTACTGTGCAATGTACTGCGATAGATCATGTATTTTCTCCATTCCTCTCTGTCTGGCCTCTGTGCGCCTGTAAAGAGAGGGAGTGGCACACCTCACCCTGATTAGCATACTAAACGCCATTCGAATCGATATGCTGATTAACTCTGAAGCCCTTGATGGTAATCTCATTCACAGATAGTTCAATATCACTCTTATCTGAGGAAGGCATCCCCCTTCAACAAATTTGTGTAAGGTCCCCATGTAGATATCTGGCTAAATGGTTTGGCAAAGTGAAGACATTAATTACTCACAAATAGAGGACAAACTAGTCTCTTTATCTTTTGCAACCGTTCCCTCACCATCTCTCTCTGACCTCTATTAGACAGCAAATAATTGTGTATATAAAGTTTGCCTGCTCTGCATGGATGCTAATCATTGTGTGTTTGGGTTTTATGCCTCTTCGATACATTCTTGCATAACCACGTAAACGCCCGACCACTGCCTTCAAAAAAAAAAAAAAATCTATATATATATCAGGCTATCACCATTTAAAATGAATGAATGAAGAGTTTAATCGTTCGTTCGTCTCCCAGCTCTGCCTAACTATGAGCTTTTTCACGGAAACCAACACTCTATACTGATCCCTGGGGCCGCAAAACTACAGTATGTTTTCTTATTACCAACAAAAACCTACATTGAAAGGTCTGCCACTGTAACAATTGCAATGACAGATTATTCTTATTAATAACAATGCCCTCAGGAGAGGAAAAAAAAAACCACACCTCGCCCACATAATGTCTTTCTATTTTCTGAGATAAACTATAGGGAAGGTGGATGTCATAGCTCCTCAGGGCCATTTCCTTCCTAATGACTTTGTAAAGCTTTTCAGCCAATATGAAAGAAATGAAAAGAAACAGAAGGAAAAACAAGAAGTGACTTGTGTGTGCGGGGCAGAGTGTGCGTTTTTTTAGAGCAGCCATCCTAACAATGTTTAATTGTGTCAGTAAAGTGGGACAGCATTGCAATGTGACCTTCCAAAGGCTCAAAACCAATTGTACTTTTGATGTGCGAGAACCTCAGCAACCAGATACCATGTATTCTCATTACAACTGGTGTCATGGTGCTCTCGGAACAAACGTCTACCACCGCGAATGTGTCAATTCACAGCAAGAACAGGTTCAAATTGGCATCCAGGAGTCCAGAGCTGCTGTAACTCTTGTTTGTGTAAATGCAGTCAAATTATGCGAGACAGAACAATGCTGAACATCTGACATAACACAAATATAACTCTGCTTCGCTGACAGAGAACTTTTTTACAGATCAGAGGGTGTCTGTGAGATCAGTGAGACAAACAAAATTCTGCTCGGAAGTTTTATTGTAACGTAATTCTTTGCGATGAAAAAGCGGGGTGACAGCTTGTGAGCCCCTATTAAAACTAAGAGAGCATAAAAGTAGGTCACCCTCCTGAGACGACTGGTTTTGGGGTGAGGATCATGTTGAGTATTCTATCTGAATGTTCTTCCAGGTTGCAGTGTTTGATTGGTGATCTTTCGCTCAACTCGGGGAGGGACGCCATACGTCTCCAGCACTGCTTTAATGTGGGTTCAACATCATCAATTTTTCATAAATATTTTAGCATATTTGTTAATCTGTGGGTGCCCAGATCGCTAGGATGCCCTACAACCGAAAACAACAACATCCTAAAGTATAGCAATCACAGCACACAGAACTCTAACCAGAATCAGAATCAGAATCGTAATGAGCTTTATTGCCAGGTATGTTTGTTTACACATACGAGGAATTTGTTTCATGACCGAAGCTCCACAGTGTAACAGAATGACAGTGACAGAACCAAAAACACAGATATATATCAACCACCTGAGTGAAATAGAACAAGTAACTCAGGAATAAAAATATACAAATCGACAATTATGTACAGGTACAGTATATAACAATAGACAGTTGTATGTACATGTATATTATGTGCAAATTGAAATGTAGACTTAGTGTGTGTGTTAGATAAATAAGTGTGTGAGTGAATAAATAGTGTGTGTTGCACAGTTATTTTTAAGTGTTCATGAGATGGATTGCCTTAGGGAAGAAACTGTTCCTGTGTCTGGGCGTTCTTGTGCTCAGAGCTCTGTAGCGTCGACCAGTTGGCAACAGTTCAAAGAGGGAGTGTGCCGGATGTGAGGGGTCCAGAGTGATTCTGCCAGCCCTTTTGCTCACTCTGGATGAGTACAGTTCTTGGGGAGAAGGGAGGGTTGTACCAAAGATTCGCTCAGCAGTCCGAACTACCCTCTGTAGTCTTCTGAGGTCATATTTGGTAGCTGAGCTGAACCAGACATTTATTGAAGTGCAGAGGACAGATTCACTAATGGCGGAGTAGAACTGTTTCAGCAGATCCTGTGGCAGGTTGAACTTCCTCAGCTGGCGAGGAGAAAGTACAACCTCTGCTGGGCCTTTTTCACAATGGCGAGTCAATGTGAGAGATTGTGGTCCCCAGGAACCTGAATGACTCCACTGCCGTCACAGTGCTGTCCATGATGGTGAGAAGGGGGAGAGCAGGGGGGTTTCTCCTGAAGTCCACGTCATCTCCACAGTTTTTTTTACTCGTGTGAGCTCCGGGGGGGTTGTTGATACTGCACCAGACAGCCAGCTGCTCGAGCTCCTGTCTGTAAGCAGACTCGTCACCGTCCTGAATGAGGCCGATGATTGTGGTGTCGTCTGCAAACTTCAGGAGCTTGACAGAGGTGTCTTTAGAGGTGCAGTCATTTGTGTATAGGGAGAAGAGCAGTGGGGAGAGAACGGAGCCCTGAGGAGCTCCAGTGCTGATCGTGAGTGAGGATCGGGTGGCGACTGTGTAAGTTGTTCGTCCCACGCGCCCGCTCACTAGCTGCTGCCTTCTTCAGGGGATTCCTGTCTGTTGATGCCACTGCAGACGGAATTGTCATCGGAGATCTGAGTGTAAGTTCTTGGCAGAGAGGAGGTTTGTATGATGGTGTTAAAGCCTAGCTGAAGTTCCACTACACAGGATCCTCACATAAGTCCCCCCGCTGGTCTGTCTAGCATTTTGCTGACATAATGCAGTCCGCATGTGTGGGGTTACACCGTGCATCGTCGCACAGGACCCTGTCTTGCTCTGTAGGCGGATAGCATCCTGAATGAGTCGAGTGTGCCGCCGCAATGGAGTGCTCTCGCCACGATCCCGTCTATGTTCCAGCGGCAGGTGAGGACCAGCCAGACCAGCTCTTCCTTCAAAAGACGTGTCATGTAACGCCACGGATACCCCGGGTTAGAGCCACAGGTCTGTAACTCATTAAGGCCGAGTGGACCGATCTGGTTCTGGCGTGTGTTTCTTGGGACACGGGGATGATGGTGGGAGTTGTTTGAGAGCCATGAAGGGACTTCGTCACAGCTCCAGTGATCTGTTGCATAGTTCGTTTCACGCGGTGTCGAAAAGCCATGGGCCGGGCCAGCTTGGTCAGGCACCGCGTCGCATTTCAGACAGCTGTGTACACTCGCGTCTGGGGCCTGTTGGATGCTGTGTCGCTCTCTTCTCCTTTTTCTGGCTTGCCTGAGCGAACCAGCGTGGCCTCCACCGCTCTTCTTTTCGCTGAGCTGATGCAGGTGTTGGGGGGGGGGGGGGGGGGGAGCTGGAGGTGTGAATGGTTGTGTGGAGAGGTGTTCAGGGCGGGTGTGGGGTGTCTTTTCAAACATGCAGTAGAACTCGTTCAGATCGTCTGCCAGGTGTTGATTCTCCGCAGTGCTGGTGGATGGTGGTCTTTTGTAGTTGGTGATTTCTTTTAGACTTTTCCACCCTGATGCCGAGTCACTGAAGAGAATCTAATCCTTATTTTTTACAGAATATTCCTCTTTGCCGACCTGATCTCCTTGTTCCAGTGTGTAGATTGGTAGCCTGTTTATACAAGACCATTATCCCCCTATCTGTGAGTATCTTACTTTTTGCCTGACTAGCTGTCTGAGTTCTTGCAGTGAACCATTCGGCTTTTGTCATTGTTGTAAGTGCGCTCGGAGTGCCGCACTGGTAATGAAATCGGGACACACGTTCACCGCCCTCTACACAATATTACAGTGCTCGGTCTGTTGAGCGCCGTCTGAGTGGGTCATGCGAAGGTCCGTCGGCGCTGGGCCAGATTCAAAGAACGCTCCCACATCCGGCGTGATGTTAGTGTCCAACCCATCGTTGCAAAGATCCTGCTCTGCTTCATTTGTCCATCTTTTTATGGTCCTTAATACAGGTTTATCTGATTTCAGTTTTTGCCTGTAGGTCGGTATAAGATTAACTAAGCAGTGATCAGAGAGCCCCAAAGCTTCTCGTGGGACAGAGTGATATGCATTCTTTATTGTAGTGTAACAGTGATCCAATATATTACTGTCTCTGGTGGGACACGTGATGTGCTGTCTGTATTTTGGCAGTTCACGGGAGAGATTGGCTTTATTAGTCCCCGAGAATGATTAAAACAGAGCCCGGGTGTTGTTGTTCTGTGTCTGTGATCGGATCAGCGAGTTTCTGTAAAGCGGAGCTCACGTGTGCTTGCGAGGGATGTCCACACCGCGGGGGGAAAAAAAAAAAAAAAAAGAAATGAACTAGCAAACTCCCGTGGCGAATAGAACGGCTTGCAGTTAATGCAGAGCACTTCTAGATCTGAACAGCACATCTTCTTTAACGCTGTTACATCTGTACACCACCTTTCGTTTGATGTAAAAGCATGTCCCGCCGCCGTGCGATTTTCCCGTTGATTCTGCGTTGCGGTCTGCTCTGAACAGCTGAAAGCCTGGGAGACTCAACGTGCTGTCCGGAATGGCTTCTTTCAGCCAGGTTTCCGTGAAACACAGAGCAGCAGAGTTAGAAAAATCCTTATTTGTCCTGGAGAGCAGAAGGAGTTCGTCCGTTTTTTGTTGGGTAGAGAGCGGAGGTTCGCCGGATGGATGCTAGGCAACGGCGTCCTGATTCCGCGCTGTCTGAGCTTGACGAGCGAGCCGGCTCGCTTCCCCCGTGTGCGCGTCCTGAAGTGTTTGATCAGCGCCACAGCTCCCCTGACATCAATGTCCAGCAAAACATCTGAATAGTTGAAAACCGGTGAAATATCAGGTGGTGTGTATTGCCGAATGTCCAGCAATTTGTTTCTGGTGAAACTGATTGCAGGGATATACTAAAGACAGGACAAACTAACAAAACCATAAAAACAACTGCAGAGCACGCCACGGAGGCAGCCATCACCGTCGGCCAGAGCCCCAACCAACACAATCAAGCTTTTTCTACATATCAACCTGACAAAATGAATGCGGATTTCTGTCAGAAAACCCTATCGCTCAAATGATAACATTAGGTCCGGCAGTTTGGATTGGTGGTATGGTTCTGTTCTGGGCAAGAACTCCTTGTGCATCCATGCAGCCTAGCATGGATAATAGCAGGGAGAGCAGTGATAACCCCCTTAGGGTAAACAGAACAGAACAAAGCAGATATCATTAATGTTCTTAATGACATGTTAGTGTAACAACAATATTAAAGATAAAAGTAGTCTGATTCAACAAGGTATATTAGAAAGCCAAGTCCTGACTGTGACGATAGGAGTAGTTGGGGATGGAGGAGGGTAATTTGCTCCTGTGCAAGCTGAAAAGCTGCTGAATAATATTGAATAGAGCTTATATAGGAATGTCGTGATATGTGACGTATAGGTAGATGCATTCCTATAGGTAGATGTGATCAGCTAAAAATCAGCTGATGCAAGCTTGACCTGACACTTGACTTACTCAAAACTTATGCTATAGCTTAATTTATCAATCATATCGGGTTGTTTAGAAGCTTTTTCAACCACAGAATAAAACGATAAACAAAAGCAATTATGTGTTTAATGACTCATCCATATGATTTTACATCTTGCAATTCAACTTCTTTGTTACACATTTTGTTTTCTCCACACACAGTATAAAAATCCATGAAAAAGTACTGTGACTTTTAATCTCTCAATTAAGTTTTTTTTCTCTGAATTTCAAGTTTATATCTCACAGTTCACTTTTTTTCTCACCATTGTGAGTTAACATGAGGGAAAAAAGATATAAACTGAATTGCAAGATATGATGTCGCAATTCTGAGAAAAAAGTCATATAGTTTTTTGTTTGCTTGTTTGTTTTATTTTCTAAATCATATATAAAATATTTTTCAATGTTTTGACTTGTGTTAATTAATCAGTTACAAAAAAATTATACAGCTCAGGGTATAAACAGGAATAATTAGTCAGAATTAAGAACATCAGCCATTTTTTCCTCATTAAAAAGCATCAGATAAAGAAGTGAATAGCACTTTTGTGATATCTGTTTAATATAGATAAAACTCTCATGTGATGTGATTCACATGTAGCAGGATGTCTCAAAGGGTCAAAACTGTAAAGATCACATGACCATCTGAGACAATTTGCTTCATCTCAGTAGCCCCATTATCAGACACTTTTGATAGTGAAATAAATTAATCATTGCTGCTAGGTCACAGTCCATTACGATATCAGTGTAATTTGTACAAAACATTATTGAGTGCACCTTGCAGATGTAATTATTTTTGATTTATTGCATAACTAATGAAATGCCTTTGTTGTGTGACCATGTTTAATTTATCTGAATTGCAATTCAGCAATTTAAATTTCATGTGATTTCAGTTCAAATTCCAACTCATGAACTGAAAGGCAAACCATTTTTAAATTCAGAATTTTGCCCAACCCTGCAGCGATTACAAAAAAAGACGGACATGAAAGAAGAGAAGTATTACAGAGCATTACACCTGACAGAATTAAGATTAATGGGGAAGTGTCTGACTTGTGTCTCTTACTCTCCGCATGTGACCTCGGACGAGAACCAAGAAGAGAAAAAAGATAAAAGCTGCAACGGATGGGTAAGCAGCTGGCAAAATGCTGCCACAGTAACTTGCAATGACAACTGGCATATTGAGAAAGTGTATCAGAGTATGCATAAAGAGCACAAGGAGTTGGTGTGTGGGTGTGTGCAAGAAAGTGTGTGTGAAAAGGATAGCGGGGATAGCTTGTTTGTGATGTTTGTTCGTGCACGTCACTGCACATCTGCTGGCAATCAGGCCAGATGATAAACACTATATGCTGTCACCTCTCAGAGTCTGCTGACCGATCAATATGCTGAACGTTTTTACATCACACTTTAGGTAAGACTACATATAAGAGACGTCCAGCTGGGCAAATCACCCTTTAATAAGAATTGAAACCCGAACAAATTTACATAAGTTGATGCATACAGTATGTATGATAATATGACCATTTGACATTTTGAACACACATCTACAGAGTAAAGAGACTAAAAAAAGAGAGTATTAGCCACTTGAGATTACCATATGTGAAAGAAACGCTCATGTCTCTTTAAATTCCACATCATTCCCGCACTCATATTCATCTGTCATGAATTTTCATTCATTAAAAATTACTGTTTTTTTCTTAATTTCTTCATTCTGACTAATAGACCACTAGTTAGTACTATGATTGTTTTGTTATCACATGGTCAATTGCATTATGTGTTGTTATATATGTTGTGCTTGTGATTGAGCATTTCTGAAGAGCATGCACTATAGGGATGCACAATACTGTATATTGGTACCATATTGGATATATATTTTTTTTACATTAATATTACCTCTGTCATCATCTAACGCTTCAAGTAATTTTTTTTTTACACTTAACAGTGTTATTACTTTGTTGGTGTTTTTAGTATTTAAAATAGATTCAAATTTCATAATGAATATTTTTTTTTGTAATAATGTACACTATTGTTAAAAAAGTTCGGGGTCAGTAAGATTTTGTTTTATTTATTATTATTATTATTTAAATACATTCATATGATTTGTCTTTCAAAGCGATGTTGTTCTTTTGAACTTTCTAAACATCAAAGAATCCTAAAGAGAAAAAAAGTATCTGGTTTCCACAATGAATTAATGAATGAATGTATGAATGAAAAAAAACATTCGTTGAGTATCAAATCAGCATATAAATGCAAGTATTGTGAGCATAAGAGACTTCTTTCAAAAACATTTAAACTCATCTGTGGTATATCCCCTTCATAACTTTTTGAACGGTAATTATACATTATGTTGTGATGCCTAAATTGCAGCATTTAAATTTATAGATTTTTTTTCTCAATTTATTAAAAAAATAGATTAGGATTTTAATATCAACCATAACACAATAAAAACAATTATTATTATTATCATTATTTTCATGTAGTTACAAGCCATAATTTTAATATAGTGCATCCTTAGACAATGCTCCATGCAAAATTATGCTCAACTCACATTTTGTGGTAAAGACCCAGAAAGTCTGATTAAGCAAGACAGCAGTATCCCAAACACAACATATGCTGGTGGCCGGCAGGGCTGGTTGTTTCACCAGCGCAGTACCTCAAAATCATGTCTAAACAAGGTTATAATACAGTCTGCCATCTCCTATATTTAGTTTAAAGTTACAGTACTTTAATGAGCAGGGGCTTCTATCAGCTCTCGGTCTCATCGCTGTGTGAATGGGACACTGTCTTATCCCGCCCACCAAAAACATGGCTACTATCCAAACTCACCACACACAAACTAGAACCAAGAGCAGAAGTTATTCTGAGCCGCTCTCTTCTCTTGACCCTTCCTTTCCATCTTCCTCTTCTTCTATCTGCGCTGCTATTTTCTCCTCTTGCCTCATCTCTGATCTCGCCTTTCCTCACCTCAGGTGCTTTCTTCTTTCTCCTCATCCTAGCCTTTTTTTTTTCTCTGCGTGAAGGAATCTCTTTCAGTCATTCAATCAGTCACTCACTCACTCACTCATCCATACCGCTGGTGTCTGACAGGAGAGATTCGGTCCTGTTAGTAGCATGTCAACGCAGGCTGAGCAGATCAGAGACTTTAGAGGGCCAAATAAAAAGTAGATTTCTGTTTTTCTTGTCTGCCGCAATAGCTCTCCGTTTTATTGGCTGTCTGCCGCTCACATTGGCTTATGAAAGAGGTACAGGATATTAACTTCAATTTAGGAACTAAACACTATAAAAATGTGCTTTTGGAGCCCAATACTGCAAATCAGCGTGTGACATTTAGTAATGACTGCCCCGTAAGTAATGTTCATTATTATTAATCTTTCATCAAATTTTAATGGGAAATGCAAGCTATTGCCCCATTAATGGAGCGACAGGCAACATGGGACTTAATCTAATATTAGCAAACCTTGGCATCAGTGTGTGTGACAATCGATATGATAATGTCATTCAGGCAAGCACCTTCTCGCTGACGGAAAAAGCCATCCCTCCGTGTGCGTATTTGTGTGTTGAAAAACCGCTTACACTTTAATTGCCTCACCGTCAATTCTCGTTTTCAGTCCAGAGGTTAAAAGTTATAAATTGAAAGACTTTTTTGTAGCAATTTGACCGTTGGGCCATAAATTACGACAAGGAGAGAAAACGCACGGAGCAGAGGAGTGGGTCAGCATGATTTATGAGCGACGGAGAGCCACCTCCAAGGCGGAGTGAGAGAGCGGCTCCATTAAAATCAACTCCCTCTGCCTCACTGATCTGCATGGTATCTCCACCTGCCTGCCACACTTCTTCAAATATGAATTTCATCTGTTCCCAGCCTCCCCCTGTACTTCATCAGAAAAGTCATTTCTGGGTGGGAATGGCTTCAAAGCGCACACTCCTGATGTCCCGAACGCTCCTTTTGAGAAATGAAGTTGGACTAAAGTTCCGCATCAATCTCCTCCGCTCCTCCGAAGGCGGTGCTGTTGTTCGTTATTTTAATTAAAGCAAGTTCTCGCATTCTACACGTGCGAGAGACGCTGACGCAAAGAGTAACGCCTCGCATTAATTAATTCTAAAATACCCTTATCTCTTTCCTCCTCGTGGAGGCCTGTAAACAAGATAGTGTCCACCAAACAAATGGCGGTTGTCAGCAAAATGGAGCAGTTTGGCTATTTACCTCACCAACATCTGATCAAACAGCCACAACTGATATGCTTTACCAGTACTCACTCCGGCAGAGAGAATAAGTGCACATACATGATTACTCACCAGTCCTTCAACTCACATTTGTCCAATAATCGTTTACTCACTGCAAATAGCATTAGCACAGTTTCCATCCATGGAACCTATGCACTCTAAGAAAAGTCCATAAAGTATCAGTACTCAATGTACTTTGGCATTTTCCGTATTGATTTTTCACAAGTGTTGTATTCATATTTTGAATTAAGCATTGCATTGTGTTTTAAGATTTACAGAAATGTAGTAAACTTAAAGAGATAATGCCTTTTTTTCTTGCAGTGTGGTGGGGCATGTGCTTGAACTTTTATATCACCTTCAGGACAAAAAAAATAAAAAATAAAATATATATATAAAAAAAAATATAATTTTTATTTTTATCGTAATTTTTTTCTCAGCCTGTCCAAACAAAGAGATAAAGTTTAGACTGATTAGCATGGCCCAGGTAGATTTTTTAACTACACCTGAGCACAAAAAGCATCCATTGACAGTCATTTAAAGGTATTCATGTACAGTATTTTGACAAGCAAACATATAATTCACAACTATTACAATATTTTACAGTAGATGTTTTACCAGCAGCCCTTTTTAGAGGGCTGATCAAAGTATGCAATGTTTTTACCCAGTTTAAGTCTTCATAGTTTTTGTCTTTTGATGAACATATCCTTAAAAATTTGTTTTTTTGTCTTATATCTCCCTGCCAGTTGTGCAACTGCTATTGGGATCAACAGGAATGCTAACAGTAAGCTTTCTCCAGGTATTGCAGACCTCCCCGGTCCAAGCACCAGCATTCTCGCTAGGTTCTGTATGAGTGGGTCATTGACAGACAGAGAGAGACGTCTCAAAGGGAGAGCCAGACTAGTCTCTGTGGTCATCATTATAATGGCAGTGAAGCAGTAATGATCATTGTAAACACTGTACAGGAGGGAGCATGTGCCGTACCTAGCGTTCACTGGAGACATCACAGTCTGTTCATCACTGATCACACAAACGCGCACACACACATAAACACACCGCGGCAGGGAGGCCTTGTTTTCATCCCTATTCGCTTCTCCTCTTCTTTTTTTCCCTCCCTCCTGGTGTGATTTATCTCTCTACTGCCCTTCCTTCCATTTTGTCTCCATGGAGCCGTCACTGCCATGATTTGTGCTCTGTTCTCCACCAATGCATCTTAAATTATCACCGTCTGTTATTAAACGGGAGCACTTAGAGCGTTTGCGGCGGCTTGTGCGCACACACACACACAACCAGGCAGGGGAGGTACCTACGGTGTCAGCTGTTGGCTGTGGGCTATAAAAATGGCAGTGTAAGCAAATCTGATCGGGATTTAAAAACAGCAGCCATGCTGTACCGCCCATCAAGAATCAATCACAGCTGCACTGCCATCAAACACGTGTGACGGGCCACATGTGTACGTTAGCACAGGTGGAACGGGTGGAGGTGTGCCTGCAGATGCTGTGGGTGTTTGTTTGATTGCTTGTTTGTTTTTCTCATACTTCGCTCAAAAATATGAGTCAGAAAGGCTTTCTATATAAAAAAAACAAGTGCTCGTTTTGAGCGGTGAAGTTAAAATGGTGTTTAGAAATAGGAATGCTCCATTTTTTTGTTCTTCAATTTCTCACAGTCTAACTACACTGTTGCTTTTGCACTTGTTCACTGATGTGGGAATCTATCAACACAATACAGGCTCCTCTGAAAGGAATAATGATGCTTTAAGGCATTATGGGAAAGGAATGGTGCCACATACTGTTGAATTCTTATCTTCTGCACCCAAAGAGCAGTTTATAATCTTTCACACAACTGTGCGAGCACACACACACACGTGTTTACTTAGGTATCTAAATGAGGACATTCCATAGACTTCTTTTGTTTGTAAGGCTAAAATAGCTATAATACTTAAAAATAACACCCCTAACAGGAAAAAAACAAAAAACTTTAGAATGAATGAATGAAAATAACGAGAGGAAATATTGTAAATGTAAATGCATATCAAGCGAAAAACAGTCATTTACTCAGTTATTAGGATGCATATCAGCTAAACATTAATTTACTCAGTTATTAGGTGTTCTCTTGCATATAGCCTCACAAACTATACTGTAAGCCACAAAGCTCCGTCTTCAGATGTTAATGTTGCATTTTAGTGCTGTTTTTCATCAGTACGTATTCAGACCAGATGGTGGATCAGCACCTAGAAAGGACCTCCACAGCCCTGAAAGACAGTGGAGACCAAGACAACGAGATGAGCCCCAGATACAGATCCCCTGTCAAGACCTTGTTCAGGACGGCCAACGGGACAAGACCACCGGAACCAGTTGAGTCCTCTGCAAAATGAGACATTGCTGCAGCTTGGAATTGAACTGCTGGTTTAATCTGGCCAGAGGAGAACTGGCCCCCAACTAAGCCAGGTTTCTGCCAACGTTTTTTCCTCCATTCGGTCACCGATAGAGTTTTGGTTCCTTGCCGCTGTCGCCTCTGGCTTGCTTGGTTGGGGACACTTCGTTTCCAACGATATCGTTGACTTTATTGCAAATGATTGCAAAGATACTACTTAAACTGAACTGAGCTGGACGATGAATATCACTGAATTCAATGATGAACTGCCATTAACTGAAAAATTTGTGTTTACTATAGTCATTTTGCATTATTGACACACTATTTTCCTAATTAATGCTGTTCAGTTGCTTTGACACAATCTGTATTGTTAAAAGCGCTATATAAATAAAGGTGACTTGACTTTTTAAGACTTTCATGATTTCAGCTGCTTGTATATAGTCTTGATAATTGGTATGTGAGACAGTTGTAATTTAAGAGTGCCATCCATCGTTACTGCAAATTCAGACAATTTGTGGCAGCACAGCAAACACCTCAAAACATCATGTGCTCACAAACTCAAGTTTTTTTTTTTTTTTTTTTTTTTGTGTATCTACGCTAATTTCAAGCGTTAAAGTGCACTGTTTCACAATGGTGGAAAGAGCCTTTAGATAAAATTGTTTACCAAGTGAGTGATAATCCGACAAAGAACACTTGACTAAACACAGTATCACACTGGAAAAAAAATTAGTTGTTTGAGTTCCAGCTGGCAAAGCAATGTGTTCAGCTATGGTAGAAAATAACTAGCGTGTAAACTTGATTGTTGTGCTATTTCTGTAAACAGGTTATTTTATAGGGTAAATCAGCATCTTGGGGGAGCCATCAGCATACACAGAATCTCTGATTTGGCACAGCAGTGATGCATTCAGGGGTCACAGCACACATATTTCATCCAAATTACCCATCAGCAACAACTGGACTTCACAACATGTCCATCACATCATCAACTCTTATTTGCCGGCTCATAGATTTCATGGATCAGTTCTGAGAATCGTTCAAATTAAGGCAGATCAGGCTTAACTCAAGATAGAATAAAATATAAACTGTATAACGCCATGCTTTAAATGTTAATTTAATAATAAATAATGGTTTAAATATTACTATTAATAGGTATAGTAACATTTTTTTCAGTTTGTTCAGTTAAACTTTTACACAGACAAATATATTCCAACAATAATAATAATAAAATAAAAAAGAGCAAAAGCATATTCATGTCAGCTGCACTTTACACTGTAAAATCTAATTAGTTGGGCTTACTTAAAAAAAAGCATGCAAACCGATTGCCTTTACACATTTTAGGAAAATAAACATCAATTTATGAAGTTAGCTTATGTGATGTTCTCTCAGATATTTCAGTTGTATTGAAAGTTCAACATTCAAGATGACTTTGGGAAACGAGTGAATGCAACTAGCAAAAGATAACTGCAGACATGGAGGAAATGGGTCTATCAAGACTCTTTTTCTTTTTTTCTTCTTCTGTTGTTATGTTGCACATTAGCAACATATTTGTGCACTGCTGCCTCTCACTGGTTTATTAATATCATTGGTTCATTTGTGGCTACTTGAATATTTTAAATTGTGTTATTTGCCTTGAAAGTATCTGTAACTTAATAAAACCAAGTAAGTATAACAACTAAGTAAAGATAACTAATTCAATCTAAGTAAGGTAACCTACTGGATTTTACAGTGTAGAAGCTGCACTCTCTCACTGTGTCCATAGTGGAACAGCAAAAGAAGGTTGGACAGGGGTCAACAGAGAAACAACACTCCCTCAGTCATAATAATTGATCTTTTATTCATGATGAACGGCAAACGCAAAGATGCAGCAAGGGAGTGAAAGAGCGCACATGGAGGGTGATTGTGTGTGTCCTGCATGCACTGTTGTCCCCAGCTTTCTGTCTTTCTTGCCTTAAAACTCTGAAGAGGGAAAAATCGCCTGCTTCTACAACAGGAGGTCAAAGGGAATTTGGAGAATAATGAAATAAGCGGAGAGTGAACGAAAAAGAACAACTGATTTGCAGCACATTGGACTGGGCATCTGGCTGAGTGGTAGAGAGGAATGAAAAGATGAAGAAAGTTAAGTACTGTAGGGGATAAAAAATCATGCTGTTTAATTCCTGAATATGATACTCCTGTATATGATTGCTGAATGACCCTCATGTCGCTCTAAATGTGTATGACTGAGAATTTCTTCTGAGAAACAAAAAAGGTGGATTTAAAAAAATTATTTTGGCCACTTTTGTAACAATTTTTGTAACAACACTTTTTGGAACAATTAAAAAGCACCATAAAAGTGGTCCATACATGTCTTTTAAAGACATATATCTTTATACATGTATATAATATATTTGCCATTATTCAAGAAATTTTTGCCCTCCGTAGTTCTCAAATAAGTGTTCTATTGCTACTGTATGGTACAGCGATAGTATAATGCATCACAACATATTCCATTAGCAGTCTGTGTGAGTGACAACATTCATCAGCGAGACATTTATAAAGCACTGATAAATACTTTCATTAGGCCAAGCGAATTCTAGTCTCTGTTTTCTGCATGCATAATTATACCGAAAGTATTAGATATATTTGTACATTTAAACTATGGCACGAGCATGCCTTAATCACAGCACACATTCATTCCAATTCTCTCACTCTTGCCAACATTTGCATTAAAACAATTTGAATGGAAATGTGTGCTAGTAGAAAATGATGGAATTTAATCAAACAAACCTTTTGGGTATTTATATACATTATGAAGAACTTCAGGTGAGAAATAAGAGAGCGAAAGAGAGAAAGTGACCTTGACCAAGAGTAAAATAAAAAAAAATAAAAAATGGACTTAACAATGAACATGAAGAATCACCGGGGATCACAACCAAAGTGTGCTGTTAAAGGCCAATATACGTTACTGAGAGAGCAAACCATCCTTCTGGGATCGACAGACTGTGAGTGGATGGGTAAAGGACATATTTTAAGAAATAACATAATTCACCCAAAAAATCTACCATTATTTACTCATCCTCATGTCATTCTTAACCTTTTTGTTATGTGGGATCAGAGCTGATCATCACTAAATGCAAAATACGCAATCTGTGTAGGGCCTCCGAAACTACTTTCTACATAAAAATCAGTCAAATCATGTAATGTGAATGTCGTACAGTCAGAATCAGAATCAGAATGAGCTTTATTGCCAGGTATGTTTACACATACGAGGAATTTGTTTTCGTGACAGAAGCTTCCACAGTGTAACAGAATGACAGTGACAGAACAAAAAACACAGATAATAAAAAATTAGAAATAGAACAAGTAAAGAAGGAATAAAAATATATAAATCGACAATTGTATGTGCAGGTATATTACAATAGACACTTTTTGTATGTACAGTTATATTATGTGCAAATTGAAATGTAGAATGAGTGTGTGTGTTAGATAAATAAGTGTATGAGTGTATAAATAGGGTGTGTTCTACAGTTATTGTTAAGTGTTCATGAGATGGATTGCCTGAGGGAAGAAACTGTTCCTGTGTCTGGCCGTTCTGGTGGTCAGTGCTCTGTAGCGTCGACCAGATGGCAACAGTTCAAAGAGGGAGTGTGCTGGATGTGAGGGGCCAGAGTGATTTTGCCAGCCCTTTTGATCACTCTGGATAAGTACAGTTCTTGGAAAGAAGGGAGGGTTGCACCAATGATTCACTCAGCAGTCCGGACCCTCTGTAGTCTTCTGAGGTCAGAATTGGTAGCTGAGCTGAACCAGACAGTAATTGAAGTGCAGAGGACAGATTCAATGATGGCGGAGTAGAACTGT
Organism: Sinocyclocheilus anophthalmus; assembly: GCA_018155175.1. Taxonomy (NCBI): domain Eukaryota; kingdom Metazoa; phylum Chordata; class Actinopteri; order Cypriniformes; family Cyprinidae; genus Sinocyclocheilus; species Sinocyclocheilus anophthalmus. Next base: position 12,659 of record JADLZN010006660.1, on the reverse strand, counting down.
TTCAGCAGCTCCGGTGGCAGGACACGAGCCTCCAGACAAAAAAAAAGTTGGAAAGCGCGAAGAGGACACTGTTCTCAAGCGCTTTAAGCGAGTGCGTTCAAGATGGAGTGAAACATGACAGATGCGTTTCATTCCATTCGTTCATAACCAGCCCCAAACCAAACCCCCACCCCCACCCCCGACACAGTTTTGCGTAGGGCATAGGTCTAGATCGGCACGTGTGGGATACTAAAGAAGTTATTAAACATTGTGCTATCACTCGTTTCCATGCAATCACAAAGTAGGACTGAAGCTGTAAAAGACCACAAATGTGGTCAAAAACAAGTCTTCTGACGACCATATTTATAGGAGTGTGTGAGAAACAAGTGAGTTTGAGTCTTTTACTATTCCAGACTAAAATCATAGAGTGAGTTAAACCCAGAACCAATCAGAAATCATGAGGAGAACCATTCAAAAATGATTTTGTGCCCCAGCTCAACCCAAATTCACAATACTGATGTTTCACAAATCATACCAATCTCCTCAATGCATGAAAGGATGAAGGAGAGAGGACAGAAGTCTAGTATTTTGAGTGATTAAACTTTTCTTACAGAATGCTTCTACAAAGCTATTGATAGTCACATAGGGCAGTTTTTTGAAGGTCCTTTTAAAGGAACTTGAAAGCTTCAGTCCCATTCATTGATTGCTGAAAAAAACTTCCTTCGTGTTAAACAGGGGAGAAAGAAAGGACATACACTTTCAGAAAGACATGAGGGTGAGTAAGTAATGACAGCTTTTTTTTTTTGGGGGGGTGACCTAAACTATTCCTTTAAGGTCACAACAGAACTGTTGGCTTTATAACAATGAATGCGCCAAGTAAATTCATTTATAAGAGTTTGCTGAATTGAGATTAAAAATAATACACTCCTGCAGGAGTAAACTATTACAACAAAGAAAAAAAAAATAGTAAAACACATTAGAGAACGAAAAAAATAGCAAAGGATCCTAATGTGATTGAAAATTGCTTTAGCCCTGCAGTGATGAGTAGTTGATTTATTCCTAACAGCAGTAAAGTCCAAAAGTCTTTAAACAGGAACAGTTTATTCATCAGACCTTAAGTTATCCAATTTGCAAGTGAAAAATGTGGAGAGCCGGCATTTGCAGAAAGAACTGGCCATAAACCGGGTCATAAAAAATAAAAAGAAGGAGGAAAAAAGACATTTCTCACTCTGTGCTCTTTGGAAATGTCACATTTTTGGAGGCGGTGTGAAGGAGGCTGGCTCTCCATACTGAACGCCACTGCTGTCCATTAATATGCAGCAAATAATTAACCCCAGCTTCCCTCACCTCTCGCATTCAGTTCACAACAGCACTTAACAACAATTCCACTGGAAGCACCGGCTAACCACGACCCAGACAATGGAAGCATGTGGGTATGTTACCTAAAAGGCAAGGTAAGAGACTACATGTGCCACCACACCACACACACCACACCACACACTCTCACACACACACACAACAACACACACCACACACACACACACACACACACACACACACACACAATCACACAAAAAAAACACACACACACACACCACAAACACACACACACACACACACACACACACACACACACAAACATACACACACACATACACATTTTAAAAGAGTGTGCAATCTGAATAGGCATCTTTGAGTGTCTGTGCTCAAGTGCAGAAGAAGTTTCTAACCTGTTGGATCTCATGATGTTGACCCCAGATGTCAGCTGATCACTGTTTGCTGGAACGCAGCTTTGAGTCCCACTCTTCCCACCAGTCATCCTGTTCCCACGGTAACACAGCTTGCATGTTGACAGCAGGCAGTTGCCAGGCAACGAGGCTCTCGGCGAGCCCGTTATTAAAACATCCTCTTGCGTGAAAGGAAATAAACTTCACAATCGCAACAAGTCCGGATATGAGTTCCACCACTCACTCCATCACATGAATTATCCATGACTGTCTTTTTTCCATATTTATTCATTCATCCATGTTATTTTGTTCATATCGTTATTGCTGTCCTCACATCTTAAAATGTACAGTGAAGCTCTTGAAGCTTATTTTATACAGATCAAAAAAAATAAATAATTTAAATGTGTGTCCCAAGTTCATACTATTTACTGCGTACTATTTGTATCAATGCTGGATAAAAAAAGAAAGAAAAATAATCCATTTGGTGACATGAAAATATCTATTGTAAAGTAAAAACTATAGTAAATATTTATTTGCTATGTACTGTTTAGATTAAAGGGCACCTATTATGCAAAATTCACTTTTACATGTTGTTTGAACATAAATGTGTGTTGGAGGTTTGTGTAAACAACCACCCTATAATGATAAAAATACACCCACTCCTTTATTTAATCCCCATAAATCATAAGCAGTGTCTCAGACAGCCATTTGCACAATCGGTACAATGCGACATCACATTTTACAAGCCCTGTCCATGACTGTTGACGGACACTACAGTATTAGCAGAGACACCCAGCCACACACAATCCACCATGCTTATTGTCACGTAAAGCATTTAAAAGCAGCATTCAACTGAGAAATGTCTTGTTAGAGCTACAGAAATTATTCATTCAAGAGCAGTGAGGAATTCATATGATCAGAGTAGCCACAGTGGTACGGATATATCGATGCTGTCAACTTAATAAAACAGATCTAATATAAAAAGTGATTTATTTTCCAGCTGCTTACCTTCACAGACATACTGCCTGTGTTTTTTGTAACTTATGTGTGTTTTTAACATAAACGTGTGTCTATTTGACAGTTTAAGCGCAATAAGACATGAAAGAGAACTTAGTTTAGTACTCACATGCCATGTGACAGGAGCTTTCTGTGTTCATGCTTTGGATGTGTGCACTCAGAAAACAGCCTGTTTTAAGCTTCCACTCAACATAGGCATTTTCAAATGATATAATTACATGATCTGTGGGTATTTTGAGATGAAACTTCACAGACACATTCTGGGGACACCTGAGACTTATATTACATCTTGTAAAAAGGGGCATAATAGGTGCCCTTTAATGTTGGTTTCATGTGGTTTTGAAAAAATATATATATTTTCAGAAAAAGATTCAATTTAGTGACATGAAATATAGCTATCAAGTAAAAGATACATATACAGTCAAATCAAAATTTATTTAGACACCTTCATCATTTCTCACATTATCACAGTTTATTCGCTATAGTTTTAAAAATGGTAATAAAATATGACAAGAACTCTTGAGTTAAACTGTGTCAGAACAAATTGATCTTGATAATGCCATCCTTCTGTTAGACTGTCTCACAAATGAATTAGGTTGAATAGCTGCCAGCTGTCATCTGTTAAATTTAAGTACACAATTAGATAATACCAATTTAGGTCAACCAGTGGTGTAAAAAGGTCGTATTAGCAATTAAAGAAAAAAAAAACAACACTTAAGCAAAACATGGTCAGGTCAAAGTGTCTGAATAATTTTTGGTCGAAAATGTTTATCCATTTTACTGGTAGTCCACTATATGAAGCATTTTTGGAAATAATAGGTCACAGTATACCTGTACTATATTTTGCTATCCTCACTTACATAAATTAACCATAGTGTCCTGCACCCACTAGTAAAAAAAATATATATATATAAATGATATCTGGTGTCTGAATAATTTTTGGTTTGACTGTATAATTATAGATCATATTTGTATTATTAAATAACATTAATATTATTAATAATTTTTGGTGAGTCACACATGATATTTTGCAAAGTGAATTGAATTTTTTGTATTTATTTCCTAAGAAAAAAATATGCTAAACTACTTTTTTTTTTTTTTTTTTACTTCCTTCCATCCATCAAAAATAAATGATAGCCTAATACAGAAAATAAAAACATGCTCATGATAAAAGAGATGCATTCAAGTCAACAAATCATTATCATGTCATTGACCCATGCTGTTTCCCTCAAAGTCGCTTGTCAACTTCATTAGTCACCGCCCTGAAACATGACAGACTGTTTTATAAGACACCTGAAAGTTTGGTATCTAAGTGCCATATCACTCTCAAATATGAGGGAAAGTTCAGCAATACCTAGGTATCATCTCTCTTATGCCACGTGATTTTAAGAGGCACCGGAAAGTGCTTAACAAGCTGCAACAGGTTAAGTCATGACTCTGTGGATGGACCAACACTGCAGCTTGTATACCACCTATACGTTGTTCAGTGCACCCAATTTAAAAAATATATATATATAAGGAGAAACATCAAAGTGTTCCTCTTCCTTCCTTTAATCTGCTTTGGATGAACTAGGAGATATGGTCAAGCCACGGTAAACACCCCATCCTCAAAGCACTGGCTGAAATAACCAATGAAAAACAAACAAATGCATAAAAACAGCTTATGTTTGCTTTGAGTGGACTTTGATTACAGGTCACTTTAAGAGTCTTTGAAGTCTCATGAGACTTACCTGTTTCATATTAGACATCAAGCTTTATCAGCTCCTACATTTCTCACAGCAAGGCCACATGATACAAACATGATATTTATATATCTATTTTTCGTTGTATGTCACTGGTTCTTTGAAAAATTATCTGAAACACTTGTATGTAAAGACTCAGTATTTAATCTATCTATGTGTATCTTTCTCTCTCTTTCCCTCTCCCTCCAATCTAGTATCCTTATAGGGAAGGTGGGAACTTAATGAAGTGTGGATGATCGACTCCAACACATTTATCATTGACTTTGACTCCAGTTCATAGAGTCATGAATAATTTATTGTGTATGAAAGAGAGTTTAGAACCTCGCTGAGGGTTTACGTTTCTTTCTTTTTTTCTTCTTCTTTTTGTGTCTGCAATATATTCCTCCTTGAAGCTTTCCTGGAATTCAGATTAAGCCAGGCCACAGTTGTGGTGCTTAGTGGCAACTCCATCTTCAGAGTGTTCTGTGTTTGCAAACAGATTCCCGTTAATCGGCTATGGATTTCTCCCTCAGGAAGGGGCGGGGAATTGGCGGAGGCGTTGGCACAAACACTCAAGGGTGCCTTGTCCACTTCTCCAAGGGAATTATGAGCACGGGGAAGATAATAAAGACTTTTGTCAAGAGTCATAGTAGGCATAAGTCCCCTGCTACTCAACCAGCCTCAGACCTGGACTTCACTGACCCTGAGGTTTGGTTTGTTAGATTAGTGTGAAAAACATTTTCTGAACTCATAAAAGAACCACACTTGAGTCTGTAAAGTATGTCATGAAAATATGACAAAAGCAGTTTTGTGCTTCGTGGTGTACCATGTGTAAAAGCATACCAACTGAGACAGGACAAAGGAAAACCTTCAATTTCAAGGGTTCAAACTCTAGCTAGCAAACCTACATAAGGGAAAACAACATAAAGCTTACATCGATATCTAGAACAGACAGGGGCAAGTTGTCACATGCGTTGTTTCTCAGTAACCAAGTAAGAAGTCTAATTGCACACACTTGAAATGACATGCATGGTACATACAGTGCACACATGAAGATATATTTAAACTGGAAGGTTGAACTATGGAACAGGGTGTTTTTCCATGTACATTGGGGCAAGTACATGTATGTGTGTATTTAGATACACATACATGTATTTAGAATTTCTATTGGTTGAAACAATGACTTGATGTTTGATTTAAAAATGAAATTATAATAAATTATCTTGATTGTTTGGGGTCACATTATGTTTTTGAAAAGTCTCGTATGTTCACCAAGACTGTATTTATTTGATAAAAAATTCAGTAAAAATACTAATATTGTGAAATATTCTTATTTATATTACATTTTTTCTATTTTAATGTTTTAAAATGTCATTTATTCCTGTATAACAAGCTTACATTTCCATTCAAGCCAATATCTTTCAGATTCAAGAAACATTTCTCATTATTATTATTATTATTATTTTATTATTACTGTATGATGATTAGATTATTATTTTTAAATAATTTTTTTAAAAGTTGTGCTGCTTAATATTTTTGTGGAAACTGTCATACCTTTCAGCATTCATGATTATTAATGTCTTTACTGTCCCTTTTGAACAATTTAATGCATCATTGCTGAATAAAAGTAATAGTTTCATTCAAATAAACAAACAATAATTCCTACGGACCACACATTTTTGAATGGTAGTGTACATATGACAACTTATATATAAGTCCATATAGCATGAAACGGTGCTGTATGTCTTGCTATTGGGGCATGTTGTCAGAGAGGGTGTGTTCAATTGTCTTTTTTTTCTGGACAATAATGATGGAAATATTAAGTGCCTATAAAGAAATGGACAAAAATAAAGAAAAGAGAAGTGCTCACAACACTAAAAAGTTCCCAAGTATCGCCTTCATATATGTCTGAATTTGTTTTCAGTACTGAATATGGCACGTTTCTACAATGTTCTGAGACAAGAATTTTAGTAAAGTCTATCTAGGTACATTTTAATTTCTGTAACTCCCTTTTGGGGATCCAGAGGTAAGTATATTACACAATTCACAGGCACAGACCCACAGGTGCAAACTGGGATTAAGTACCTTGCCCAAGGGCACAGAGGTTACAGGAAGACCTTTTAAGCATAGTAACTTTCCAGTTTCTAAATCACTCCTACTTGAAATTGAACCCGCAACCTTTTAGCTAACAGGCCAGATTTGTAGCCATTGAGCCACCACCACTTGTCAAACTCCCTCATCAGTCCTCGCTCTAATTACACTAGATCATCAGACAGTGAGGTTATGACATAAATCATGACAGCTCGTGAGGACATTAAGGATGCCGTCTTTGATTAATTTATCATGTGGAGACACACACGCGCACTTGCACCACACACACACACACACACATATTCGTAGTTTACAATGGATGGCAGCAGCTTTGAGATCAGAAATGTGGGTCTCTACCCTGAAGACTGTTTTGATCCCTGTATTAGTGGGGTGCAAGTAGGTCAAACCATCTCGCAATACCCATGACAGTGTGACAGTAAAAATCTGTTTTCTGAAAGCATGGGACTTATATAGCATTACACCTGGGGCCATCCGCCTCTTCGCCTGAAAACAGACTTTGAAAGAGGAAATGTTCCTTCAATGTATTGTCACATTAAGCACTTGTGGCTTTTACCTGCTCTCTCTCTCTCTCTCTGCATGTCTGTTTTTTTTCCTGTGCTTTCCACAGCACAGTGGGTGGGGTAATATTAAAGACTATCAGCGATTCTCCCCATTGAAGGGAAAGGAAACTAAACAAAAGAATAAAACAAAAACACGGAGGAAATCAATTATATTTCAGCTGCGGCTGCTGTCTAAAACCCCGGAGACCGGCGCAGTCAACAGCAAACTTTATTCATTAATGCAAAATTTAATCAGAGACTCCCTCCTCTGAAAACACCAAATCAAAGCAATTCATTATGTGTAAATAAAATATACGGATAGTCTTAAAGGCTCTATTATGTTTTAATTTCACCAGTCATGAGAAATGTCCCAAATGAGATGTTATGAGTGTAGAACGTAGTTCGTAAACAATTAGACTCCATCCCAAAGGAACGAGAACAATCTTACGCCATGGAGCCCAGTTGAAAGAGGCCGACCTACGCATCTCCTGCTCTCTCAACCCCTTATTAAAGCTATTATCATCTGTTTGATTGTTTCATACACTGGGACATTACGAGAGACTCCTTAGAGTTTCTCATTTCGTGAAAAAAAAAGAAGTCTTTATCTGAGAAGCAGACATGCAGTAAGCAAAGACTAGGCAAAGTATAAGGAGAAAGGAGAATACAATTACACAAACATTCCAACTTAAAGGCATAGTATGTAAGATTTTTTAATTAAAATATCCAAAACCACTAGAACAGTTTTATATATTTTGCTGACTTGTGTACTTACATTATCCCAAATGTTTAAAAAAATGTTTAAATCCAGAGAAATAAGCAATTTTAACCGTGTCTATAGTGTCATTGTGTCGCCTGCTAATGACGTCATACACCCTCGATTTCTCGATTTTTGTTTTTTTGTTTTTTGTTTTGTAGAAAACATGGAAACACCAAAGACTTTAATATGTTATGCTTTAATATTTAATATGCTATGCATTTTATTAGACAGGTGACGACCGCACAGAGTAGTATTATAACAGAACTTTCAAATGTATCTAGTATGATAAAACAGCGCTGCTTACTTCCTCTGTTTTCCGGAAGGAGCGGAAGCGGTCGACTGTGGCATAATAAAAGCTCCACTGCTTTCGAGCCGTGTGTCGCGCTCGTTCAGCGGCCTCGTTTTGCTTCGACGACTTTCCGCCTCACTCTGCTTCATACTACGACGTTAAAAAATCTTTAATACATTAGCTCATCCATGAACATGATTTCTGCCCAAGTCCAATCGGATTGCTTCGGCTGTGGGGATGAAGACGACAACTCCCATGATTCCACACTCAGTCACGGCATCATCTAACTACGCCTTTATTTCTTTTGAATACGCGCCCTCCAAAATTACATATTGTGCCTTTAAATGCATCCTGCGATTCAGTTATAATTGTCCTCGTATTCATATTAAACTATAAATTACACAAAATCAAGGTATAGAAATATTCTCTGAGTCAGAGGCAAAACTCATACACAATGTGAAGCGCTGAAGGGCAAGGTGAAAACATTTTTTTGAAGTGCTTTCCTGAGGCTACAAAGCTGTTAATTTTGAAACCCGGTAGACAATTAGCCATGGGCTCGCTCAGGAATTTTGAATATTTTTTTAAGAATAGAAAATGGGATTTATGAGTAAAATAAGGTTTGTGGATGACATTACTTTAAGAGACCTTCATGTTTTGTTTTACAGCATAAATTACTCAGTCATATCTCAAATTAGAATTTTCAAACCGTAACGTATGCACGTAACATAAACTGATAAACTACAAAAACACTTTTGTCAAGCATATACAGTAAACTCAAACATGCTTGTAGTAGTCTTTATTAGCAAATTTTATTAAACAGTAAATTAACAGACATAATATTCTTCTAGTAATAGTAAAATGTCATTTTATGACTTGAAGGTGCAATATGTGATTGTCTTCAGAAACATTTTTTGTTATGCTGGTTGAAAGTCTCTTCACATCCCGATAGCAAACATTAAGTTAAGTGGTCTAAATGTATTTATCTGTATTTATCTGTATTTATATATTCTGTGGAAGAAGAACAAAGAAATGTTCGTCCATTCAAAACGCTTGGTCCGAGTGCTTTAATATGCTTTCCTACCTGCCTGTCAGCATATGTATTAGCACTTCACGCAAACAGGATACGTCATCAGTGCATTCACGCATGCTGTCAGACAAGCGGAGAGGCAGGCAAAACATCACCAAACCATAATCTGCTCGTCCTGGTATTCTATGTACTTTTAAGATTTCTGCACGCGTGATGGACACATTGATGTAGACCAGACGGTTTAATCCAGTCCTCGCGCCAGCTCGTTAGAAGTGAGCTATGCGCATGAACTGTGAGAGATCCCTACACAGTGTTCATTGCTCCCTATTCCCTGAGCGGGGGAAATCCGTTTACTATCATGTTCCGAAGTGAAGTTTACTTCACTTCGGAACATGGGCTGGAATTGGGAACCGCTGATGTAGCCTATTGTAGTAATGTTGTCTCTTATCTGTGAGCATAAATGCTTTCAGAGGGCATGGCTATGGACGGTGATTGCAGGGAGGGTGGGACGTTCGCTTTCAGTGCTATCAGGCTAAAGTTAGTATTTTCCAAGATCTCCTACTGCACCTTTAAGGTCCTTGCACACTGAGTCCGAAATTTTCGCATTCGTTTTTACAGTGACAGATGCAAAAACGCAGAAAATCGAAACTGATCCAAATTGTTTTATGACGGACAAAAGTTTTGGAGGCAGTGTGTAAACGTGATTGACACAACATGAGGTCGTATTTATTTTTTAACATGTGAAATTTCCGGACGAAAATTTTGGACTTAGTGTGCAAAGACCTTTGCTTTGTGACTTCTGGAGGTATTTCTGGGTGTTTGATGATGTTTTGAGTAGCTTTTTCAGCTGCAGGATTATTGGAATATCATTATAGCATCTGTATCCACATCATGATAGACTGTATTAGTGAAATTACCCCTAAATGATTAACAGTATCATGCTAATTGTTTGCCAGTTAGCTTCCTGCAGAAGTTTGTTTTCACTTAGCTTGCAGGACTTCTTATGAGCATAAGAAAAATATGTCCCCAGTGGCCAAAGTTGACACTACATGTGTATTAACTCATCACCACCACACGCTATACCGTATACAAGTTTTGTGTCCATTTTGAGCAACAAAAGTAATAAAACATTTTTTTTTTAAAACCTTATAGAGAAAGACGAATCCATCTGACCTTAAGTAATACAGCTAAAAAAAATAAAATATTCAAATTCGGGGGGAAAAAAATTGAAAGATTTTTCGAAAGTCAGTCAAAAGGATGTGCACTTATTGACATTTATATATTAAAAAGACAGACAATTTGAGTTACATTAGGGAACAATGATGATAGCTCAACCTACAACCTGTCAGTTATCAGCCCTGATTGTCAACCACAAAGTCACATAACCTACTGATGATATGATTAAACTTTTATCTATATCTGGTAATTGTCAGTAGACACATTCCTTGTGGTCTCTACGAACAATACACATTACCAACACTATAGACTATATATTATATATATATATATATATATATTATATATATATATACAGTGGGGCAAATAAGTATTTGATACACTGCCGATTTTTCAAGTTTTCCCACTTACAAAGAATGGAGAGATCTGTAATTTTCATCGTAGGTACACCTCAACTGTGAGAGACCGAATCAAAAAAAAAAAATCCAGAAAATAACATTGTATGATTTTTTAATAATTAATTTCCATTTTTATTGCATGAAATAAGTATTTGATACAATAGAAAAAAAGAACTTAATATTTTGTTTTTTTTTTTTGTATTTGGTACAGAAACTTGTTTACAATTACAGAGGTCAGACGCTTCCTGTAGTTCTTGACCAGGTTTGCACACACTGCAGCAGGGATTTTGGCCCACTCCTCCATACAGGTGTTCTCCAGATCTTTCAGGTTTTGGGGCTGTCGCTGGGCAACATGGAGTTTCAGCTCCCTCCATAGATTTTCTATTGGGTTCAGGTCTGGAGACTGGCTAGGCCACTACATGACCTCAATGTGCTTCTTCTTTAGCCACTCCTTTGTTGCCTTGGTGATATGTTTCGGGTCATTGTCATGCTGGAAAACCCAGCCACGACCCATCTTCAATGCTCTTACTGAGGGAAGGAGGTTGTTGCCCAAAATCTCGCAATACATGGCCCCATCCATCCTCCCCTCAATACGGTGCAGTCGTCCTGTCCCCTTTGCAGAAAAGCACACCCAAAAGCGACTGTTTCAACCCCATGCTTACACGGTTGGGATCGGTGTTCTTGGGGATTATTACTTATTCTTTCTTCTTCCTCCCAACACGTCGAGTGGAGTTTATACCAAAACTTCTATTTTGGTCTCCTCTGACCACATGACCTTCTCCCATGCCTACTGGATCATCCAAATGCTCTCTAGCAAACTTCAGACGGGCCGGGACATGTGCTGGCTGAGCAGGGGGGACATTGCCCACGCCTGCAGGAATTTTAATCCATGACGGTGTAGTGTGTTACTAATGGTAACCTTTGAGACTGTGGTCCCAGCTCTCTTCAGGTCAGTGACCAGGTCCTCCCGTGTAGTTCTAGGCTGTTCCCTCACCTTTCTCAGGATCATTGATTCTCTACGAGGCGAGATCTTGCATGGAGCCCCAGGCCGAGGGAGATTGACAGTCATCTTGAAACTCTTCCATTTTCTAATAATTGCGCCAACAAATGTTGCCTTCTCACCAAGCTGTTTGCCTATTTTCCTTTAGCCCATCCCAGCCTTGTGCAGGTCTACCATTTTGTCCCTGGTGTCCTTAGACAGCTATTTGGTCTTGCCCATAGTGGAGAGGTTGGAGTCTGATTGATTGAGTGTGTGGACCAGTGTAATTTATACAGGTAACAAGTTCAAACAGGTACAATTAATACAGGTAATGAGTGGAGGATAGGAGGGGTTCTTAAAGACAAGCTAACAGGTCTGTGAGAGTTAGAATTCTTGCTGGTTGGTAGGTGATCAAGTACTTATTTCATGCAATAAAATGGAAAGTAATTATTTAAAAATCATACAAATGTGATTTTTCTGGATTTTTTGATTCGGTCTCTCACAGTTGAGGTGTACCTCCGATGAAAATTACAGATCTCTCCATTATTTGTAAGTGGGAAAACTTGAAAAATCAGCAGTGTATAAAATACTTATTTGCCCCACTGTATATATATATATATATATTATATATGTACAGTGGGTATGGAAAGTATTCAGAACCCCTTAAATTTTTCACTATTTGTTATATTACAGCCATTTGCTAAAATCATTAAGTTATTTTTTTTCCTCATTAATGTGCACAGCACCCCATATTGACAGAAAACAACAGAATTGGTGACATTTTTGCAGATTTATTAAAAAAAGAAAAACTAAAATATCACATGGTCCTAAGTATTAAGACCTTTGCTCAGTATTTAGTAGAAGCACCCTTTTGATCTCATACAGCCATGAGTCTTTTTGGGAAAGATGCAACAAGTTGTTCACACCTGGATTTGGGG
>JADLZN010006659.1:0-112285 GCA_018155175.1 Sinocyclocheilus anophthalmus | reverse complement strand
AGTGGTGTTTCTGTGATTGGTGTTTCAGCAGTAACAGCAGTAGTAGAAATTTCTGGTGATGTTGGTGTTGGTGAAGCAGCAGTTGTAGTAGCTGTGGATGGTGTTTCTGTTCCTGTGGGAGGTGGTGTTTCTGTTGATGGAGTAGGAGCAGTAACAGCAGTTGTAGAAACTCCTGGTGATGTAGGTGTTGGTGGTCCAGCAGTTGTTGTTGCTGTTGATGGCGTTTCTGTTCGTGTTGTAGGTGTTGTAGGTGGTGTTTCTGTGATTGGTGTTTCAGCAGTAACAGCAGTAGTCGAAATTTCTGGTGTTGTTGGTGTTGGTGAAGCAGCAGTTGTAGTAGCTGTGGATGGTATTTCAGTTCCTGTGTGAATTGGTGTTTCTGTAGATGGAGTAGGAGTAGTAACAGCTGTAGTAGAAACTCCTGGTGATGTAGGTGTCGTTGGACCAGCAGTTGTTGTTGCTGTTGAAGGCGTTTCTGTTCGTTTTGGAGGTGGTGTTTCTGTGATTGGTGTTTCAGCAGTAACAGCAGTAGTAGAAATTTCTGGTGATGTTGGTGTTGCTGTGCCAGCAGTTGTAGTAGCTGTGGATGGTGTTTCAGTTCCTGTGGGAGGTGGTGTTTCTGTAGATGGAGTAGGAGTAGTAACAGCAGTAGTATAAACTCCTGGTGATGTAGGTGTCGTTGGACCAGCAGTTGTTGTTGCTGTTGATGGCGTTTCTGTTCGTGTTGTAGGTGTTGTAGGTGGTGTTTCTGTGATTGGTGTTTCAGCAGTAACAGCAGTAGTATAAATTTCTGGTGATGTTGGTGTTGCTGTGCCAGCAGTTGTAGTAGCTGTGGATGGTGGTTCTGTTCCTGTGGGAGGAGGGGTTTCTGTGGATGGAGTAGGAGCAGTAACAGCAGTTGTAGAAACTCCTGGTGATGTAGGTGTCGGTGGACCAGCAGTTGTCGTTGCTGTTGATGGTGTTTCTGTTTGTGTTGGAGGTGGTGTTTCTGTGATTGTTGTTGCAGGAGTAACAGCAGTAGTAGAAATTTCTGCTGATGTTGGTGTTGCTGTACCAGTAGTTGTAGTAGCTGTGGATGGTGTTTCAGTTCCTGTGGGAGGTGGTGTTTCTGTAGATGGAGTAGGAGTAGTAACAGCAGTAGTAGAAACTCCTGGTGATGTAGGTGTCGTTGGACCAGCAGTTGTTGTTGCTGTTGATGGCGTTTCTGTTTGTGTTGGAGGTGGTGTTTCTGTGATTGGTGTTGCAGGAGTAACAGCAGTAGTAGAAATTTCTGGTGATGTTGATGTTGCTGTGCCAGCAGTTGTAGTAGCTGTGGATGGTGTTTCAGTTCCTGTGGGAGGTGGTGTTTCTGTAGATGGAGTAGGAGTAGTAACAGCAGTAGTATAAACTCCTGGTGATGTAGGTGTCGTTGGACCAGCAGTTGTTGTTGCTGTTGATGGCGTTTCTGTTCGTGTTGTAGGTGGTGTTTCTGTGATTGGTGTTTCAGCAGTAACAGCAGTAGTTGAAATTTCTGGTGATGTTGGTGTTGGTGTACCAGCAGTTGTAGTAGCTGTGGATGGTGTTTCTGTTCCTGTGGGAGGAGGGGTTTCTGTGGATGGAGTAGGAGCAGTAACAGCAGTAGTAGAAACTCCTGGTGATGTAGGTGTCGTTGGACCAGCAGTTGTTGTTGCTGTTGATGGCGTTTCTGTTCGTGTTGTAGGTGGTGTTTCTGTGATTGGTGTTTCAGCAGTAACAGCAGTAGTATAAATTTCTGGTGATGTTGGTGTTGCTGTTCCAGCAGTTGTAGTAGCTGTGGATGGTATTTCAGTTCCTGTGTGAATTGGTGTTTCTGTAGATGGAGTAGGAGTAGTAACAGCAGTAGTATAAACTCCTGGTGATGTAGGTGTCGTTGGACCAGCAGTTTTTGTTGCTGTTGATGGTGTTTCTGTTCGTGTTGTAGGTGGTGTTTCTGTGATTGGTGTTTCAGCAGTAACAGCAGTAGTTGAAATTTCTGGTGATGTTGGTGTTGGTGTACCAGCAGTTGTAGTAAATGTGGATGGTGTTTCTGTTCCTGTGGGAGGTGGTGTTTCTGTTGATGGAGTAGGAGCAGTAACAGCAGTTGTAGAAACTCCTGGTGATGTAGGTGTTGGTGGTCCAGCAGTTGTTGTTGCTGTTGATGGCGTTTCTGTTCGTGTTGTAGGTGGTGTTTCTGTGATTGGTGTTTCAGCAGTAACAGCAGTAGTTGAAATTTCTGGTGATGTTGGTGTTGGTGTACCAGCAGTTGTAGTAGCTGTGGATGGTATTTCAGTTCCTGTGTGAATTGGTGTTTCTGTAGATGGAGTAGGAGTAGTAACAGCAGTAGTATAAACTCCTGGTGATGTAGGTGTCGTTGGACCAGCAGTTGTTGCTGTTGATGGCGTTTCTGTTCGTGTTGTAGGTGTTGTAGGTGGTGTTTCTGTGATTGGTGTTTCGGCAGTAACAGCAGTAGTTGAAATTTCTGGTGATGTTGGTGTTGGTGTACCAGCAGTTGTAGTAAATGTGGATGGTGTTTCTGTTCCTGTGGGAGGTGGTGTTTCTGTTGATGGAGTAGGAGCAGTAACAGCAGTTGTAGAAACTCCTGGTGATGTAGGTGTTGGTGGTCCAGCAGTTGTTGTTGCTGTTGATGGCGTTTCGGTTCGTGTTGTAGGTGGTGTTTCTGTGATTGGTGTTTCAGCAGTAACAGCAGTAGTCGAAATTTCTGGTGATGTTGGTGTTGGTGTACCAGCAGTTGTAGTAAATGTGGATGGTGTTTCTGTTCCTGTGGGAGGTGGTGTTTCTGTTGATGGAGTAGGAGCAGTAACAGCAGTTGTAGAAACTCCTGGTGATGTAGGTGTTGGTGGTCCAGCAGTTGTTGTTGCTGTTGATGGCGTTTCTGTTCGTGTTGTAGGTGTTGTAGGTGGTGTTTCTGTGATTGGTGTTTCGGCAGTAACAGCAGTAGTTGAAATTTCTGGTGATGTTGGTGTTGGTGTACCAGCAGTTGTAGTAAATGTGGATGGTGTTTCTGTTCCTGTGGGAGGTGGTGTTTCTGTTGATGGAGTAGGAGCAGTAACAGCAGTTGTAGAAACTCCTGGTGATGTAGGTGTTGGTGGTCCAGCAGTTGTTGTTGCTGTTGATGGCGTTTCTGTTCGTGTTGTAGGTGTTGTAGGTGGTGTTTCTGTGATTGGTGTTTCAGCAGTAACAGCAGTAGTAGAAATTTCTGGTGATGTTGGTGTTGCTGTACCAGCAGTTGTAGTAGCTGTGGATGGTGTTTCAGTTCCTGTGGGAGGTGGTGTTTCTGCAGATGGAGTAGGAGCAGTAACAGCAGTAGTAGAAACTCCTCCTGATGTAGGTGTCGTTGGACCAGCAGTTTTTGTTGCTGTTGATGGTGTTTCTGTTCGTGTTGTAGGTGGTGTTTCTGTGATTGGTGTTTCGGCAGTAACAGCAGTAGTTGAAATTTCTGGTGATGTTGGTGTTGCTGTGCCAGCAGTTGTAGTAGCTGTGGATGGTGTTTCTGTTCCTGTTGGAGGAGGTGTTTCTGTGGATGGAGTAGGAGCAGTAACAGCAGTAGTAGAAACTCCTGGTGATGTAGGTGTCGTTGGACCAGCAGTTGTTGTTGCTGTTGATGGCGTTTCTGTTCGTGTTGGAGGTGGTGTTTCTGTGATTGGTGTTTCAGCAGTAACAGCAGTAGTCGAAATTTCTGGTGTTGTTGGTGTTGGTGAAGCAGCAGTTGTAGTAGCTGTGGATGGTATTTCAGTTCCTGTGTGAATTGGTGTTTCTGTAGATGGAGTAGGAGTAGTAACAGCAGTAGTATAAACTCCTGGTGATGTAGGTGTCGTTGGACCAGCAGTTGTTGTTGCTGTTGATGGCGTTTCTGTTCGTGTTGGAGGTGGTGTTTCTGTGATTGGTGTTTCAGCAGTAACAGCTGTAGTAGAAATTTCTGGTGATGTTGGTGTTGGTGAAGCAGCAGTTGTAGTAGCTGTGGATGGTATTTCAGTTCCTGTGTGAATTGGTGTTTCTGTAGATGGAGTAGGAGTAGTAACAGCAGTAGTAGAAACTCCTGGTGATGTAGGTGTCGTTGGACCAGCAGTTGTTGTTGCTGTTGAAGGCGTTTCTGTTCGTTTTGGAGGTGGTGTTTCTGTGATTGGTGTTTCGGCAGTAACAGCAGTAGTTGAAATTTCTGGTGATGTTGGTGTTGGTGTACCAGCAGTTGTAGTAGCTGTGGATGGTGTTTCAGTTCCTGTGGGAGGTGGTGTTTCTGTAGATGGAGTAGGAGCAGTAACAGCAGTAGTAGAAACTCCTGGTGATGTAGGTGTTGGTGGTCCAGCAGTTGTTGTTGCTGTTGATGGCGTTTCTGTTCGTGTTGTAGGTGTTGTAGGTGGTGTTTCTGTGATTGGTGTTTCAGCAGTAACAGCAGTAGTAGACATTTCTGGTGATGTTGGTATTGCTGTACCAGCAGTTGTAGTAGCTGTGGATGGTGTTTCAGTTCCTGTGGGAGGTGGTGTTTCTGTAGATGGAGTAGGAGCAGTAACAGCAGTAGTAGAAACTCCTGCTGATGTAGGTGTCGTTGGACCAGCAGTTGTTGTTGCTGTTGATGGCGTTTCTGTTCGTGTTGTAGGTGGTGTTTCTGTGATTGGTGTTTCAGCAGTAGTAGAAATTTCTGGTGATGTTGGTGTTGCTGTGCCAGCAGTTGTAGTAGCTGTGGATGGTGTTTCTGTTCCTGTTGGAGGAGGGGTTTCTGTGGATGGAGTAGGAGCAGTAACAGCAGTAGTAGAAACTCCTGGTGATGTAGGTGTCGTTGGACCAGCAGTTGTTGTTGCTGTTGATGGCGTTTCTGTTCGTGTTGGAGGTGGTGTTTCTGTGATTGGTGTTTCAGCAGTAACAGCGGTAGTAGAAATTTCTGGTGATGTTGGTGTTGCTGTGCCAGCAGTTGTAGTAGCTGTGGATGGTGTTTCAGTTCCTGTGGTAGGTGGTGTTTCTGTAGATGGAGTAGGAGTAGTAACAGCAGTAGTAGAAACTCCTGGTGATGTAGGTGTCGTTGGACCAGCAGTTGTTGTTGCTGTTGAAGGCGTTTCTGTTCGTGTTGGAGGTGGTGTTTCTGTGATTGGTGTTTCAGCAGTAACAGCAGTAGTAGAAATTTCTGGTGTTGTTGGTGTTGGTGAAGCAGCAGTTGTAGTAGCTGTGGATGGTATTTCAGTTCCTGTGTGAATTGGTGTTTCTGTAGATGGAGTAGGAGTAGTAACAGCAGTAGTAGAAACTCCTGCTGATGTAGGTGTCGTTGGACCAGCAGTTGTTGTTGCTGTTGATGGCGTTTCTGTTCGTGTTGTAGGTGGTGTTTCTGTGATTGGTGTTTCAGCAGTAACAGCAGTAGTTGAAATTTCTGGTGATGTTGGTGTTGGTGAAGCAGCAGTTGTAGTAGCTGTGGATGGTATTTCAGTTCCTGTGTGAATTGGTGTTTCTGTAGATGGAGTAGGAGTAGTAACAGCAGTAGTATAAACTCCTGGTGATGTAGGTGTCGTTGGACCAGCAGTTGTTGTTGCTGTTGATGGCGTTTCTGTTCGTATTGTAGGTGGTGTTTCTGTGATTAGTGTTTCAGCAGTAACAGCAGTAGTAGAAATTTCTGGTGATGTTGGTGTTGCTGTACCAGCAGTTGTAGTAGATGTGGATGGTGTTTCAGTTCCTGTGGGAGGTGGTGTTTCTGTTGATGGAGTAGGAGCAGTAACAGCAGTTGTAGAAACTCCTGGTGATGTAGGTGTTGGTGGTCCAGCAGTTGTTGTTGCTGTTGATGGCGTTTCTGTTCGTGTTGGAGGTGGTGTTTCTGTGATTGGTGTTTCAGCAGTAACAGCTGTAGTAGAAATTTCTGGTGATGTTGGTGTTGGTGAAGCAGCAGTTGTAGTAGCTGTGGATGGTGTTTCAGTTCCTGTGGGAGGTGATGTTTCTGTAGATGGAGTAGGAGCAGTAACAGCAGTAGTAGAAACTCCTGGTGATGTAGGTGTCGTTGGACCAGCAGTTTTTGTTGCTGTTGATGGTGTTTCTGTTCGTGTCGGAGGTGATGTCTCTGTCTGTTGTGTTTCAGTAGTTACAGCAGTAGTAGAAATTTCTGGTGATATTGGTGTTGCTGTACCAGCAGTTGTAGTAGCTGTGGAATGTGTTTCGGTTCCTGTGGGAGGTGGTGTTTCAGTAGATGTAGTAGGAGCAGTAACAGCAGTAGTAGAAACACCTGGTGATGTAGGTGTCGTTGGACCAGCAGTTTTTGTTGCTGTTGATGGTGTTTCTGTTCGTGTCGGAGGTGATGTCTCTGTCTGTTGTGTTTCAGTAGTTACAGCAGTAGTAGAAATTTCTGGTGATGTTGCTGTTGGTGTACCAGCAGTTGTAGTAGCTGTGGATGGTGTTTCAGTTCCTGTGGGAGGTGGTGTTTCAGTAGATGTAGTAGGAGCAGTAACAGCAGTAGTAGAAACTCCTTGTGATGTAGGTGTTGTTGGACCAGCAGTTGTTGTTGCTGTTGATGGCGTTTCTGTTCGTGTTGTAGGTGTTGTAGGTGGTGTTTCTGTGATTGGTGTTTCGGCAGTAACAGCAGTAGTTGAAATTTCTGGTGATGTTGGTGTTGGTGTACCAGCAGTTGTAGTAAATGTGGATGGTGTTTCTGTTCCTGTGGGAGGTGGTGTTTCTGTTGATGGAGTAGGAGCAGTAACAGCAGTTGTAGAAACTCCTGGTGATGTAGGTGTTGGTGGTCCAGCAGTTGTTGTTGCTGTTGATGGCGTTTCTGTTCGTGTTGTAGGTGTTGTAGGTGGTGTTTCTGTGATTGGTGTTTCAGCAGTAACAGCAGTAGTAAAAATTTCTGGTGATGTTGGTGTTGCTTTGCCAGCAGTTGTAGTAGCTGTGGATGGTATTTCAGTTCCTGTGGGAGGTGGTGTTTCTGTAGATGGAGTAGGAGCAGTAACAGCAGTAGTAGAAATTTCTGCTGATGTTGGTGTACCAACAGTTGTAGTTGCCGTTGATGGCGTTTCTGTTCGTGTTGGAGGTGGTGTTTCTGTGATTGGTGTTTCAGCAGTTACAGCAGTGGTAGAAATTTCTGGTGATGTTGGTGTTGCTGTACCAGCAGTTGTAGTAGCTGTGGATGGTGTTTCTGTTCCTGTGGGAGATGGTGTTTCTGTAGATGGAGTAGGAGCAGTAACAGCAGTAGTAGAAACTCCTGGTGATGTTGGTGTTTCTGTACCAGCAGTTGTAGTAGCTGTGGATGGTGTTTCTGTTCCTGTGGTAGGTGGTGTTTCTGTAGATGGAGTAGGAGCAGTAACAGCAGTAGTAGAAACTCCTTGTGATGTAGGTGTTGTTGGACCAGCAGTTGTTGTTGATGGCGTTTCTCTTCCTTTGGTAGGTGGTGTTTCTGTAGATGGAGTAGGAGCAGTAACAGCAGTAGTAGAAATTTCTGGTGATGTTGGTGTACCAGCTGTTGTAGTAGCTGTTGATGGTGTTTCTGTTCGTGTCGGAGGTGATGTCTCTGTCTGTTGTGTTTCAGTAGTTACAGCAGTAGTAGAAATTTCTGGTGATGTTGGTGTTGCTGTACCAGCAGTTGTAGTAGCTGTGGAATGTGTTTCGGTTCCTGTGGGAGGTGGTGTTTCAGTAGATGTAGTAGGAGCAGTAACAGCAGTAGTAGAAATTTCTGGGGATGTTGGTATTGGTGTACCAGCAGTTGTAGTAGCTGTGGATGGTGTTTCTGTTCCTGTGGGAGGTGGTGTTTCTGTAGATGGAGTAGGAGCAGTAACAGCAGTAGTAGAAACTCCTGGTGATGTAGGTGTTGGTGGTCCAGCAGTTGTTGTTGCTGTTGATGGTGTTTCGGTTCGTGTTGGAGGTGGGGTTTCTGTGATTGGTGTTTCAGCAGTAACAGCAGTAGTAGAAATTTGGGGTAATGTTGGAATTGGTGTACCAGCAGTTGTAGTAGCTGTTAATGGTGTTTCGGTTCCTGTGGGAGGTGGTGTTTCTGTTGATGGAGTAGGAGCAGTAACAGCAGTTGTAGAAACTCCTGGTGATGTAGGTGTTGGTGGTCCAGCAGTTGTTGTTGCTGTTGATGGCGTTTCTGTTCGTGTTGTAGGTGTTGTAGGTGGTGTTTCTGTGATTGGTGTTTCGGCAGTAACAGCAGTAGTTGAAATTTCTGGTGATGTTGGTGTTGGTGTACCAGCAGTTGTAGTAGCTGTGAATGGTGTTTCTGTTCCTGTGGGAGGAAGGGTTTCTGTGGATGGAGTAGGAGCAGTAACAGCAGCAGTAGAAACTCCTGGTGATGTAGGTGTCGTTGGACCAGCAGTTGTTGTTGCTGTGTATTGTTGTTTCTGTTTGTGTCGGAGGTGGTGTTTCTGTGATTGGTGTTTCGGCAGTAACAGCAGTAGTTGAAATTTCTGGTGATGTTGGTGTTGGTGTACCAGCAGTTGTAGTAGCTGTGGAATGTGTTTCGGTTCCTGTGGGAGGTGGTGTTTCTGTAGATGGTCTTTCAGCAGTAGTAGAAATTTCTGGTGATGTTGGTGTACCAGCAGTTGTAGTAGCTGTTAACGGTGTTTCTGTTCCTGTGGGAGGTGGTGTTTCTGTTGATGGAGTAGGAGCAGTAACAGCAGTAGTAGTAGAAACTCCTGGTGATGGTAGTGTTTCTTTACCAGCAGTTGTAGTAGCTGTGGAGGGTGTTTCTGTTCCTGTGGGAGGTGGTGTTTCTGTAGATGGTGTTGGAGCAGTAACAGCAGTAGTAGAAACTCCTGGTGATGTTTGACCAGCAGGTGTAAGTGTTGATGGCATTTCTGGTGTTGTTAGCGTTACTGTCATAGGTGTCGAGGTGGAAGTCTTTGTAACTGTTATTATAATTGTTGTTTTAGTAGTTTGTGGTGGAGTTGTGAAAGTGAATGGCGTGGTTGTTGTCATGCATTTGTTAATATTTCTTATTATCATGCCGTTGAAACCACATACAGCCGTAAAACATGTGCCATTCCCATCTGTGGTATCGTACACCACTTGTCCAGTAGTGTATATCTTCCCATCATAGGTACACAGAGAAAGACATTCTGCCTCTGTAACACATTTCCTTGTGTCCTCCCTCAGAAATGGCCTTTCTAAAGGGCACTGAGGAAAACACCCTAGGGTAATAATAAATGGCAAGAATGAATAAACAAGAAAGAAATTTCAATTGACTCAGTGTTTCTTGAATCTAAAGAAAAATTATTAACATATTAATAATTAACATCATAATATTCTCTGTGGTTTGGACTACATTTACCCAATAAATGATTTAAAGATTATTTCATACCCTCTAGAAGAGGAATTTGATTAGAACAAGTTCCTGATGGGTTTCTGCAAGTTTTCATGCATGTGGATCCACAGGTTTTATAGTGCCATTCACATTCATCTGGAGGGTTGTTGTAGTAGTCACAGAATAAAGCTGCAAGAACAATCACTTCAGTCAGCAGTATGACAATGTTTATATGTGGTCAAATAATAGAGGATAATGACAAAATACACATTTTTTCTGCTTAAATCTGTAGTCTCCAGTCATTTTATGTAGATCTGGATATGGAGAATTCTGACTGCATTGAACACAATTTATAACAGTACTTGGACTTACGACATATGCTTGGGCTTCGCCATGCCACACAAGCTCCTTTTTTACGGCATTCGGCAGCGTAAGCTGCCACTGCCGTACAGAAACAATCACAGTCACCCCCACTGTCACATGCACAGGTGTCCCTTACACAGGCATCATAGTATGGGCCAGAATCCACCTAGAGACAAGAAATAATTTAAATATACATTTCAGAAGACCACAAACTTTCTGAATGCACAAGGATTATAATTTTTACTCACACGTGAATGGCAGTCTGTAAAGACAGGGCTTGTGATGATGCTGCATTGTTTGATAGCCCAGGCACTCCGATGTGGATTTTTTTCACATGGATTCATCAAGTTGCTCATTTCTGGACAGCTGGGATTCACCTTCCAGCTGTTTCCAAATGCCACTGCATCAGTGACCTCTTCTCCATCATGCTTCACAAAGTCATTGTTCGCATTACCGTCAAAGTTTCCACACAGTCCACACACCTTGCCCTGCCATAGAGATCATGTGGGAGTTAAGGTAAGTGGATGAACACAAAGGTGTAGAGAATGGTTTTGTGATTTGTGCATGTAGGGGTAATGCTTACCTTAAATTTAGGATGGAGTTGGAGCATCAGACTCGTCTTATTGTCCCAGATTAAGTTCAAAAGACCTTTGACCTCTATGACATTGTATATTCCAGCAGTATGGATTTGATATAGGTAATCAGTGCCATTGCTTTCAACAACTTTGATCCCATTCTCCTCTGATAAAATCATCTTGTATCTCTACAGGATTTGAATAGTCAGTGACATACAATTATCCTTATCCCCAAACAATGTGTGCATAAATATATTATTATATTCCAGATTTTAACATACTTTTAAACTATGCTCAAGATGACTCCGAGTTATGAAATAAACTCACCCCAAAGAAAAGATTGATGGATTTGGAGCAAATGGTGCCGCTGGTGCCACAGGGGATGTTCTCTGTGACCAGGCGTAGAAAATATGAACTCTGTTCATTATTGCAGTTATCCTAAAGGGGTTGCACATGAATTGTGTGTCAGACCAGAATAGTTTTTTTTTTTTTTACTAGGTAAGAAGCCAAATTTGAAGAAAAACATACATGGGCTAAGATGTGTTCACAGTCTCCAAGGAAAGAATATTTCTTGCCATCAAAAGTCATGAAATGACCTTCACCATAGATGGTACAGGTGCCATAACACTCATTATCTGTACAAGTCCACATCCCATTTGTGCATGTGCTGAAATATAGACAACAATTCACAGATTAACCCTTTAAGGTTATATGTTTCTTACCCCTCATTTTCAGTGAGACTGTAAAGTAGGAATCTTGTAATGTTTTTCAAATTACTTATTTTTTGGGGGATGGAGAAAAAACGTAGTGCATAGGTTGTGATGGTATAGCTGTAATTTCTTTCTTACTACTATCAATGCTTCTTGCTGCTATCAATGCTAGCTCACCAGGTGTTACAGTCCTCTTGAACTTGCTCTCCAGGTGAATAGCTGAGTCCGTTGTGGACACAGGGGCAGTTTGTCCTCTCCACACACCCACCTTTTCCATCAGCCAGAAGGTCATCTGGACACATACACCCTGATACACACCCTGTACTCACCTATAGATAAAACAAACCAAGAAGGACCAGCATTGGTAACCCTTGCTATGATTTTACAAAATCCTTTTGTGGCAAAAAATACAATAACTGCTGGAAAAGTGCTAAGTAATGTTTTTGTCTTTTCCCCATCCAAACTCACGCAGTTGTTTAGGTCTTGGTTCTGACAGGTCCTCTGACATTCTGTCCCTTTTGTTCCAGGTTCATAATTTGAGCATTTGAAGAAGACCATTGGAGCCACACAGTCTAAAAACAGTCACATGTATGAGAAGTGGGAAACTTCCACACTGATGACTCAAGTTTGGAATTTGACAAGCGCAATTTCAGAATTAAGTTCCAACTTACCTTCTTGACTGGAGCAGTGCAATTTTCCAAGGGTACAGGTGCTATAATATGACAAAACAGTGCAAATCAGGTGTTACTTATGGTTGTCAAGACAAGATTTATCATTGGTATTCTAACAACAATGCATTGGCTATGGAATGAGGAACTCATACCATGCAACACCATCTATGTTGGATGTTCCCGATGGTTCTATGACCTGGTTGCCTTTGTAACAAGGACACTGGTGGGCAGGCACACAACTGCCGTCTTCATTAAGGTAGGTTCCCTCAGAACAGACGCAGTCGTCTACAGGTGTGAAGGACCCTGGGCAGGTGTTACTTGGTTCACTGAGAGAGCGGCAGGTACTGCCACAGCTGGACACACCGTAGGAGTACTTCATGTTTTCTAAACACTCAGATGCTGTGCATAGATAAACACATTTTTATTATGACTCATTGTTTCATTTTATTCCAAATCTGCAGAATGTAATTCAAATGCATTAATTCTATTGAACTCTACAAGCAAGTATTCTCACCACAGGGGTCAGAATCCATCCAGCCCTGGAGAATGACTCCTCTGGCAGCACAGGCGTGGGCATAGTTGGACACGGCCGCACACATACACTTCCTAATATCTGCACATTTGCAGGTGTCATAGACACACCACTGCAGAGGATGAAACCCAGATGCAATTATATGTAATTCATACATATATACAGTTAATTTTAAAAGAGAAGAGTGTTCAGTGCAAAAATACTCACTTGGTAGAAAATCTCAGGACATATTTCTGAATGACATGCGGAAAAGACTCCGCTGTTGTTTGTAAGACGGGAACACCAGTCTTTAGCAAGTTTCTCTGAATGGAAAGAATAAAGAGAGTTCTGTAATGTTTGCAAGTTAAATAATTGCATATATTAATTACTTATCTATTTATTTATGGGATTTACGTTTAAATGGGGTAGTTACGTGTACTGTAGGCCATATCAAGTACAGCGGGTTGTAAAATGGGTTTCAAGATCTGGACAACTGTATGGGTTTTTCTTCCAGAAGTTGACAAATGTTATTGGTGTGCCCTCTATGATACCAGACTCTGTTTTGAAGTCATCTGATTGTACATCATTATAGTTTCCACATAGACCTGAAAGAAGAAAGGTGTAGAATTAAAAATTCAATGCCTGTAATTCATTCACTATGCACTGATGCATTTTTGAAAGGTCTTTTTTTTATTATAAAGGAGTCATATAGTCATTTTAATCAATTATACTGTAGCAATTTATCAACCTTAAATTTTTGCTCTTCTTCGTCACTAGCAATATATAGATATATATAATATGATAATATATATATAGGTTTTTATTATTATTTATTTATTTATTTATGACAAAAACTTCCACTCATTTTTCCCTTTCTCTTTCAATCGTGCTGCTAACAATATAACAAATGCATGACTGGTCGGAAACTGGATTCTAGACGAAGGCTCTTCATATCAGCAATGATGAAAGAGGAAGTGGGCTGGAAGATGCTCACAGGACCTGGGACAACAAAATGGGTGTGTAAAACAGAACATCTAATCTCGGTGCCTATTGTTATGGTAATATACTTATAGGATGTCAACCCACCTGTGGTGGCAGGAAGCCTATATGGACTGATTTCATTCAGTGTCACAACACCATTGGAGGCAAAACGAATCTGTTTTATAAGTAAAACAACAACAACAACAACAAAAAAGAAAAGAAAATATGTTTTGTAATTGCATCTTGGAGGATTTTGCAATAAAAAAGATGGTGAAGTATGCTTTATGTACTCAGCACTATGCTGAAAGCAAGTGTATCATTCTGATCATAGACAACAGAAAAATTTTAAATAGGAACTCCGTGCTTACAGTGGTCCCCGAAATGACAAGGGTAACTGAATTTAGACATGTGTCTTTTCGGACCGGATCACACTTGGCCAGGTTTCCCACGACAGCAATATCACTGTCATTGGAGTGCTGGAATGAAAGAAATGATTGTAAGAACCTCAACGTTATATAGTGTGTATTACATACAGGGGAATGGCAAACTTTATAATGTCAGAACTTTTCTAATTGTTATATAAACCATATGAATAAATGTGTAAGTGAAGGCTTTCATTTATCTCGCCCTGAAAAAAAAAACATCTAAGGATCATCTGCTGTACTGGCAGACCTTAGTAAGGATGTAGTCACAGTTGCCGCTGAAGGTGAAGGTCTTTCCATCATAAGTGGTGATGTGAGACCCTCCAACAACAGAGCAGATTCCGGGACATTCCAGGTATGTACAAGTCCAGTGTCCAGCGGCGCACACACTGACACGATACGGCAGCAGTGTTAGCATTGGGGAAATATGTTAGTGGTATTAAATGTGAATTTAAAATATTTGAATTAAAAAATTGTTACCATTTTTTGCAAGCTTGTTTGTAAGACTCTCCTGATCGATATACTGTGCCGTCATGCAGACAAGGGCACTCGTTCACAGGAACGCAGCCACTCAGACCAATGTCGTCTTCCACGGTGCCTTTACAAAAAAAAGCATGATACTTTTTATTTTGAGGAAAAAGTGGCTTTAAAATAGCAGCTTTAAATATGCAAGTGTTTGAATTTTGATATGGAGTGAAATTACCTTCAGGGCAAAAACAGCCATCCAAACAATGTTCTTTACACAGTAGACTTGTGGTCGGATCTGAGCAGGTGTTCTTGCACGGACTCCCACACTCCATGTATTGCAAGTTCAGAGGACATGTCTTTGCTGCTCCACAGAATAACACAATTAGTATATCAAACACATCAGACAATATCACAACTTTTATACCACAGAATTGTTGAATTCTTGTTTCAGATTCTTGAAAATGAACCCATTATTCACTTGCTCATTGTTATTTATATATTTATTTGAATCATACCCATATAGTCTGCAAGTTCTAATTTTCAGTTCAAGTGAGCTGTAAGTGGTGTGGTGGTATTACCATATTATTCCTACTGATTTCTTTTAGTTTTTTTCCAGAAATGATACTCACGACAGAGCTGTTCTGTCCTCCATGTTCCTGGTATTCCTCCAGCATGAGTGCACTGTCGTGAAATCTCTGTGAGCGTGTTGCAGAGACAGTTGTGTTTGCCGTAACACTGACACAGGTCGTCTACACAGGCTTTTTCAAATGAACTCATGTCCATCACCCTGTAGCAGTCAGCAAACCCTGGACTGTTGAGATGCTGCTGGCAAACACTTATGTGCTAAAAAAGGAAAAACACACATTTAAAAAAAATTTTCAATTGGCAATAAATAAAACAGTCAATTTAATTCAGTGAAATTGGCGATTTTTTTTATTGTAAAAAATATTGCCCCAAACACTTTGTCACATACCTGGTCGCACTGATTCCCAGGAGGAAGTGTAACGTCCTCGCAGGATTCAGTTGGTGTGGAAACCTTCCAGGTGGCTGGGCCTGAGAAGGATTTATTTAATTCGTTAAACATCATACTGAAATTATGTATGCATTTTGTCTGGCATTCAAAAGAAGATCTAAAGCAAACGTTCATGACGTCATTTGATTGAAACGTCAGGTTTACCGCTTTCAGGGATATCGTCATTCTTGTTGCCGTTGTAGTTTCCACAGAGTCCACAGGTCTGACCTTGGTACTTCTCTGCAAGTTCAATCTAGGAAACATCATATAACGAGATACTGTCAGCAATACAAATACAATTTATTTTCTCAAAGCGAATCTAT
This sequence comes from Sinocyclocheilus anophthalmus, assembly GCA_018155175.1. Taxonomy (NCBI): domain Eukaryota; kingdom Metazoa; phylum Chordata; class Actinopteri; order Cypriniformes; family Cyprinidae; genus Sinocyclocheilus; species Sinocyclocheilus anophthalmus. Next base: position 97,029 of record JADLZN010006659.1, on the reverse strand, counting down.
CCTAATGCTTATTTATGGCTAAAATATATGACAGTGCAAACACACTTAATAAAATCAACACTGAGCTGTCAGAAACGTCTGCAAAACCTGTTGGTTCACTATGGCTTATTTAGACAATTCATATTTGCTTTGTGATTTGTAGAACTGATGTCCTGTTTGATGTTTAATTTTCCTAGTCTTACTTGTGTGCAAACAAATATGATAGCTTAAAGGGTGTGTGTGATTTCGTTATAGGGTTATGGATCAATCATGACACATACTAAACAAGAAACTGCACTGGAATTCTCCTGCACTTTATCAGGTTTGCTTTGTTTTGTTTTTACTGCTATCAACAGATTTAATCAAATCAGTTTTACAGTTTTCTTTTGAACCCTTATCTGGCTTGTTGTATCACAGATTCATCACAAGTATTACAATAACCACATTTAAACATCAAGATTTGATTCAATCATACCAATATAGAGTTGCCTTCTTCCCAGAAGACAGTCATTCCATATCTGGAGACTTTAATACTTGTTGGGGTTCCTTCAATTTTAATTCCATTCTGATTGATTGGAATCGACACCCTTTAAGAGGAAGTGTTACACATTTCAACCAAACATGTTTGCGTATTTTAAGATATAGTCATATAATTGAGTAACTGTCATCATTAAGATTTTAAGTTACATTTTTATAAATGTAGAATAATTTTCACCATATTTAATTTTAGAAGCACTAATATTCTGTTGTTTCTCAATTTAATATAAGTTTAAAAAAGGTTGATGCTAGAATATATCAGGTACAAATGAGATAAAAATCAACTCACGCTTGATCATCCATGGTGATGTCGCCGTTAGTGATTTTGATGATTGTTCCCTCCAGCTTTATTGTGACTGTGCTAAAAGTGATTGAGCCATTCACAGTCTCTCTTTGCATTTGGATGTTAAAATCAGAAACCGTAATGTCACACATCACTGTCAGAACATAGTTGCACGTGTCTGGCACTTGAAAGAATTGACCATCAAAGGTCTTGAAGTGGAAATTTCCCCATGTGCTGCAGATCGTGGACTGATGATCAGGATTTGGTTGAACTAAACCAAGAGAGACAGTTTTTAAATATCTAATCTGTGATAAGTACTTTCAGTGAGCAAAGATACACAATTTAGTTCCCTGAATGCTGATGCTAACTGATGCTAAACATGCAGTTGAAATAATTGTTTAATACCTTTTGTTACCATCACAGTCGTCATTGGGAACACTAAATATAACAGACAAAAAGAAAAACTGTTTTAATTTTTTATGAAACACATTTGTTTGCAAAAGAAAAGAAAACTTTCCTTCTAAAAATGTTATAAGACGGATATAGATTCACAGTGTTACACAAGTCATATTTTCCCACTCAAAAATAGTACACCTCAAAATGTCTTTGCTGTAATATTTATGAATATTTCTGAACATATTGTTACTGAACTTTGAACGTCCTAAATAGTGTTTTACAATTATAATGCGCACACCACTTAAGCTTTTACTTTTACTTTATTCATAATTAGAAACTTGACTGAAAGAATGTTACATATTTTAAAGATTGAAATGATCAGTTCGTTCAGTTTTTTATTCCATAATTAGTGTTTCAATTGTCATTGACCTTACAACCACAGTTAAAATCTTGTAAGTTGGTTCATATAATTGTTTTATCATATTAAAGTTTATGATATTAAATTGGACAATTTTAATCAACAATTAGAATTTTTCAGCAAAATTTGTAAAAACAAAAAAAAAGTTACAAAATTTCAGGCAGAGTGAACTTTACTGTTATCAGTCTATCTATATTTTTTTATTGATGAGAAATTTAAACTGAAATACTTTGATTAAATATATTTGAATTTACTTATACAAAAGGTTTTAGGTTTACTTCTTCTGATTGATCTGATGGTTCTTGGTCAGTACATCTCATATAATACATAACTACATAAAAAAATATTCACCTGTTGTTGTTGTTGGCGGCCAGGTTGTAAAGTCCATAGGATCCTTCATAACATCCCCATAATCCCCCAAGAAGCCTTTAACATAGAAAGAGGTTTTTAAATGATATTTTCAGTGTCATTTCAAGGATTTCAATGTTTTTTGCTTCTTTTTTTCAGTTTTATTCTGCTTACCTGCTTGTACCGACTGCAGCCCCATCAGCAGGATGACCCATCTTAGCATGCACATCTGGGACATCCTCACAGTCCCCATGGAGACAACATCCATCCTCAAGAGCTAATGCGAGTTATCTGTCAGCACTTGTCCTTTTATAATTGCTATTAGTTTGTTTGGAGGAATGTAGTTTGTGATCAGAGGGTGGACCCGTTGCTTGAATTTGGCCTTGGGCTTGGTAGATACTTGATGCAAACAAATATTTAATGTCTTCGTTGGTGATATTAAATAAACTGTATTTAAATGATGAGAAAGACGTTCGGCCACACAATGATTCATTATTCGCTTGTTTGAATTACAAGGATGTACAAGGATGTGGCTCTTGACTCGTCCCCAATGTGAAATATATTTGATTTAGCAATGTAATTTTTGTAATTGTCAAATTGTCTTTGAAAAAGTTGCTAGCACTACTGAACGTTACTATTTTTGGCAAATTGGCAAAAGCAAATTCAGTCTTTCTGCTCAACTAATAACGTAATAGCTATCAGAATTAAAATGTCAATGAATCATGTTTAATGAGACGTTTATATTTTGGTGTTTATTAAAAAAATAATGAGAATGTATTAGTAAATATAGCCGCAAAAAATAAGTATGGAACCAAGCACACAAACTCCATAAATGTATTAATGTATTAAATATAGCATCCCTGGTAATTATTTTAATCTAGCAGGATTAAAATCCATAACTACAGGTATCATTCAGTGCTCTGTGACCAAAATAGGCATTCTGTGCTTACGTAATAAACTTGTTTTCAAGCTTAAAGTACCACCTTCATGTTTTGTTTAATTTTGATTAATTTTCAATTAAATTCAATTGAAGTTTATTTGTATAGCGCTTTTTACAATACAAATCGTTGCAAAGCAACTTTACAGAAAATTAAGTTTCTACAATATTTAGTAGTAGCTTATCAGTGATGACTGTCAGTTAATTTACATATGGCAGAAATGTACGGAAAAATCAATTAAAGACGTAATCAAACAGACGATGAACACTATTAACAGTAATTATTATATGATGCAATCAAACATATAGCAAAGTTGGTAGTTCTGTATGTTGTTTCAGGGTTGGCATCATCTGAGGTCCTCTGAGGGGTTTACATCATCTCTTCTCAGGTGTTCTGGATCCAGACTGAAGCTTGTGTAAATCCTAGTTACAAAAAACAGAGAAACAAATAGAGACATAATTAGCGTAGCTGCTGTTCCAAGCAAAATTTATTTTTTTAACCCAAACTAAAGAATAATAATGTCCATTTGATCAGATATAACTGCAGTACAAGATTATGATATGCATTATTTGAATGTTTGGCCAAAGAGATGAGTCTTTAATCTAGATTTAAACAGAGAGAGGGTGTCTGAACCCCGAACGTTATCAGGATGGCTATTCCAGAGTTTGGGAGCCAATGCGAAAAAGCTCTACCTCCTTTAGTGGACGTTGATATCCTAGGTACTACCAAAAGTACAGAATTTTGCGACCTTAGGGAGCGTGAAGGATTGTAGTGTGGTAGAAGACTAGTGTACGCAGGAGCTAACTCATTAAGGGCCTTGTAGGTAAGTAATCATATTTTGTAACTGATACATTTTGGAACTTAATAGGTAGCCAGTGTAGATACTGTAAAATTGGGGTAATATGATCATATTTTCCTGACTCGAAGTTGTGCATTTTGGACTACTGTAGCTTTGTTTTATTGAAGATGCAGGACATCCACCTAGCAGTGCATTACAATAGTCCTGTCTAGAGGTTATGAATGCATGAACTAACTTTTCTGCATCAGAAACAGGTAACATGTTTTGTAGCTTTGCAATGTTTCTAAGATGGAAGAATGCAGTTTTTTTGTAACATGGGAAATATGATTTACAAATAGTTGCTGTCTAATATAACACCCATATTTTTGACTGTAGAGGAAGTAACAGTACATCTGTCTAGTTGAAAATTGTAATCCAAGAGATTATGTGTACTGTTTTTTTTGGTCTAATAATTAATATCTCTGTCTTATCCGAATTTAGGAGAAAATTATTGGTCATCCAATCTTTTACATTTTTTAACACACTCTGTTAGCTTAGAAAATTTAGAAGTTTCATCTGGTCTTGTTGAGATATAGAGTTGAGTGTCATCAGCATAACAGTGGAAACTAATCTTGTATTTTCTAATAATATTACCAAGGGCAACATGTATATTGAAAATAGGAGAGGACCTAGGACAGATCCTTGTGGCACTCCATATTTTACTGGTGTTAATTGAGATGACTCCCCATTTAAATGAACAAAATTGTAGCGATCGGACCGGTAGGATCTAAACCATCTTAAATCCTGCCCTTGAATAAATGTATAGTTTTGTAATCGATCTATGAATATGCCATGATCTATAATGTTGAACGCAGCAATAAGATCAAGTAAAACTAGCAATGAGAAACAGCCTTGGTCTGACACAAGAATCAAGTCATTTGTAATTTTAACAAGAGCAGTTTCTGTGCTATGATGGAGCCTGAAACCTGACTGAAATTCATAGAGATAATTTTTTTGCAGGAAAGAGCACAACTGAGCAGACATAACTTTTTCTAAAATTTTAGACATAAACGGAAAATTTGAAATGGGTCGTATTTGGCCATCACTATGATCGAGTTGTGGTTTCTTAATAAGATTCTTTAATAACCGCATCTTGAATGGTTTTGGGGACTGACCTAAATACACACGGTTAATATATCGAGAAAATGGTTTCTACTGCTACAGGTAACTCTTTCAGTAATTTAGTGGGTACTGGATCTAACAGGCATGTTGTTGGTTTTGATGCAGTGATAAGTTTATTTAGCTCATCTTGTCTTATATTTGTAAAGCTCTGCAGTTTTTCTTTGGGTGTGATGAATGAAGCTGAAGTACTAGACGCTGTAGAATTTAAATTTGTTATTGTATTTCTGATGTTTTCTATTTTATCAGTGAAGAAATTCATAAAGTCATTTATATTAAACTGTGAGGGAATATTTAGATCGGGTGGTGTCTGGTTATTTGTTAATATAGCCACTGTGCTAAATAAAAACCTTGGATTGTTTTGGTCATTTTGATTAATTAATCGGCTAAAATGTGATTAATTAGATTTAAAATATTCATCAATTGACAGTCAGCTAATACTTGCATCTTAAATCAATACTATGGCATAATTCAAAGGCAAATAGGAACAGTACTCGATTCAATAGCCTTTCAGCAGAGTTGTGTACTCAGAGCTTCGTCTCGCCCAGTTTGACATGTTTAAGGGTTAATTCTTTGAAACTTTTTACGACTGTAGATCTTTCTGGTTGCAACAGCAAACATATGGGAAGTATTTAAATGTGTAAACATTGTCTTTTCTATTCTAACTGTTTGCTAAGTGTCAGAGTCCTCGTATTGAAGGATGAATTTGACTGCGTATTAAAGTACGTCAATAGCATTATTAAATTATTCAAAAGGTCCCTTAAACAACAGACTGTGCTTTTTGGTCAATATATTGGGTGTGTGTTGGTATTACATACCTGAAAAAAGAATTTGATATGTATTTAGCATAATATGTGACCCTGGACCACAAAACCATAAGGGTCATTTTTTGAAATTGAGATTTTAGAGTTGGGTACCGATTGGCACCGGTACCTATAGGCAGGGGCATGTCTACGTGGTGGCACCGGCCCCCCCTGAAATTTGGCTGCCACCCCAGGTGCCCCCCCTACCAGATGTCTTGCGATAGGCTTGTTTTTAGTAAATTTCTAACTGCATCTGGCAGTGGCGGATCCTGGCATGTGTAGGCAGCTGCCTAGGGCCGCTTTCTTCTCTTCTTTATGCTTAATTTTAAGCAGTTTCTATAGCGTGATCTTAATGACAAATATCGAGAGCGCATAATGTTACGCGATCCATGTACGCAAGGACGAATCTCTCCACTCCCAAGCGAATTTCCTTCACTCACACAAACGGGACGTGTTGCTTTTAAATATTGTTCTTTTATGATTACTCTGCTCTCACTTGGGCCTTTCGCACCGCTTTAGTTCCAGAACTAAATGTATAGTACTAAAGTACTGGGACGATTTTACGCTAACTATTTCCCAGTACCATTTAAAGGGTTGCATTCGCACCGACAGTGTGTACTAAGTGACTTAAGCCGGTCGACAGCGACGTCATTTTGTGCGCGCCGTTCAACAACAGAAACAACGAAGAACAACATTAACAACAGGAGGATGGAAGACGCTGTGATCGAGCTGTGTTTTTGTTGTGTCCCGCGGGTTTCACAATAATGGACATGGAAAGTCGACATATATGTAAAGCGATTGAAAGAACGGAATGGAGGACTAAGATTCTCCAACGACAACTGGTAGTGTTACATTTGCTACAAGTGCCTGCACTTCCGCGTCCGTCCATCTATCGCTGTTCTCCATACTTGGGAAATAAGTTGACACAATGTTTACAGTATGTTTGCACTGCGTTTTAAATCATGGCGGGTGAGGGTGGTTTCGTACTCTTTGGGCATCATGTCTACTTATACTCACGTTAGTACGTTTTGCTGTTTTAACCCTGCTAACTTTCTGGAGCTAATTTGGTTCTCGATAAAGGCAGTCCGGTACTAAAATCGCACCCAGTTCCGGCGGTGCGAAAATGCCAAAAAGTGGGTAGTTCCACAATTAGTTCCGAATCAGAACGCAGATTTCGGTGCCACTTAAATGCCTGAGCGATCGATTGAAGTATTTGTCCTGGTTCTCCGAAATGGACGTAAGAAGCATGGTTGTTGCTAGGCCATTTTTAGTGAGGCTATAGCGATTAGCTCCATAAACTTTATACAAATTCATGATCGCCTCAGAGTCAGTCCCCTTTAAAGGAGACATATTATGCCCCTTTCTACAATGTAATAACGTATTGGCCCCGAATATATCAGAATCAAATCAGAATGAGATTTATTGCCTGGTATGTTTACACATACGAGGAATTTTTTTTTGTTACAGAAGCTTCCACAGTGTAACAGAAAGACAGTGACAGAACAAAAAACACAGATAATAAAAAATAAAAAATAAAAAAATAGAATAAGTAAATAAGGAATAAAAATATACAAATCGATAATTGTATGTACAGGTATATAACAATGGACAGTTGTATGTACAGGTATATTATGTGCAAATTGAAATGTAGACTGAGAATGTGTGTTAGATAAATAAGTGTACGAGTGTATAAATAGTGTGTGTTCCACATTTATTGTTAAGTGTTTATGAGATGGATTGCCTGAGGGAATAAACTGTTCCTGTGTCTGGCCATTCTGGTACTCAGAGCTCTGTAGCGTCGACCAGATGGCAACAGTTCAAAGAGGGAGTGTGCTTGGATGTGAGGGGATTTTGCCAGCCCTTTTGCTCACTCAGGATAAGTACAGTTCTTGGAGAGAAGGGAGGGTTGTACCAACGATTGCTCATCAGTTTTTCAAATGACTTCATGACCACAGACTTTAGAGCCACAGGCCTGTAGTCATTTAGTCTTGTAATTTTGGGTTTCTTTGGGATGGGATTATGGTGGAGCGTTTGAAGCATGAAGGGCCTTTGCACAGCTCCAGTTATCTGTTGAAGATCTGTGTGAAGATGTGGGCCAGCTGGTCAGCACAGGATTTCAAACAGACTGCTGTAACACAGTCTGGGCCTGGTGATTTTTTTTTAGTCCTTTTTCTGTTTAAGAGACTAACCCTGATTTAAGACGACCCCCCCTTTTCCCAGATCTAGCTTTTGGAAAAAGGCTTTTTAAAAATTAAATCTTGTTTTTTTTCTCAGTAAAATACATTTTGTCTTCAATTATTTTTATATTGCATATTTTTTCTATTTTAATTTTTTTTTTGAAAGTATGGTAAAAACTGGTAAAATTTACCAACAATCACATTTAAAAAATATAATTTTTTTGAAATACCATTAAAAAAAAAAAAAAAAAAACAGATGGTATTGTAACAAAGTTTCATAAGTCGTGGTGGAAGAAAGGAGGCAGGAACCGGCGAACACTCAAAGAAACTTTAATAATAAAATACACTCAAAACAGCGCGACAGCCCCTCGCGGACGACTGCCGCGCACAAAACACAAAATAAAATCCAGGCTTGGTCCTCTCTCGTCTTTCCCTGTCGTCACTCCTCCGTTGTATCCTTCCGGAGCTCCTCCGTGAAACTCGAGACCGGTGAGTGGTGCAGGTGTCGCGCATGTCCGCAATTACACTCGCACCACCGGCCTCGCTCTGTTCCCACGGCTCTCGCCCCGCCCCTCTCGTCACATACCCCCATCACCCCTCGCAGGCCAGGGGGTACCCTCGAGACTACGCTCTACTTCCCCTACGATTCTAGATCTACCTCTAACCGATCACGGTCGGCCGCCGTACCTGGGGGTAAGGACCAGACAGACGAGGCGAGAGAAAATGTAGAACGGAAGATGGATGAGAGACGAGACAGAGGGGAGATAAAAAAAAAAAAAATTCTGGTTCCGTTCCCAACACACTGCCCCACTTGGTCCTCAACCGGCTGAGAAGGCTCTCATCTCGCGGTGCCATGCGAGGTACTGACATCGTTTGTGGACGGCCACCGCTTCCTCCCCCTCTGGCGGACGGCGATGGCTCCCCTCTTGATGGCCGGCCGGCTGGAGTCCCCCGTTCCCTGCTCCTCCCAATCATGGCGGATGGCAGCAGGCTCCGGCCTCCTGGCGAACGTGCAGACTCCTCCGCTCCCTCACGGACGGCAGCCCCCCCACCTCGACCCAGGAGCGCGGCAGCGAGCCCTCCATCCCAACTCGTCTTCCATCTCTCCAGCACCACCGCCTCGGGCAGCCAACGGCGGTCTCCGCTTCTTCCTGCTGCCCGATCTCCTCAACACCACGATCCCCCTCAGCAGCGAGGACTCTCTGACAGCGTGTCCCTCCTTCCACCCGGGATTCGGCACCAATGTAACAAGTTCATAAGTCGGGAAGAAGGAGGAGGAACCGGGAAGCCCTCAAAGAAACTTTATAATAAAATCCACTCCAAACAGCGCGACAGCCCCTCGCTTACTACTGCCGTGCACAAACGAAACCAAACACAAATAAAACTCCAGCCTGGTCCTCTCGCGTCTTTCCCTGTCGTCATCCTCCTTTGATCCTTGCCGAGCTCCTCCTTGAACTCGAGAAACCTGGTGAGTGCGCAGGTGTCGCGCCATTCACTCCGCATTACTCCACCGCCTCGTCTCTGTTCCAGCTCTGCGGCCCCCGCCCCTCTGCGTTCATGCACCCATCTAAATTAGGAGATTTAGCTAAATCCTCTAATAGTAGCCGACCAAAATCCTTAATTAACAAGTAAGAATTAAAATCTGACTTTAGTCTTCAAATCTGGTACTGTCTTATGTTTTAAAATCACAGAGAGTTTGGTCCCATCATGCTAATGTGACAGTCACGACTCATGCATCTGTAAGGTTTTCTTCTTCTTTTGTTTTTCTCGCGATCTTTACAACACGCATTACTTTACGTATTTCATGGCACACTCGTTTTATGCTTATTTGGCGCCACCTATTGTTGTTGGTGTATTATTGACATGTCAAAGTCTGAATATAAGATGACCGCGTTTTTTTAGATGAATTTCCAAGAAAAAAACATTGTCTTATATTCGGTCAATACGGTATGTCTCTGGTGTCTTTTCCTAGAATGTGTCTGTGAAGTTTCAGCTCAAAACAGATAATTTATTATATCATTTTGAAAATGCATATTTTGAGTGGAAGCAGAAATTAGATGTTTTTCGGGCCTGTCTCTTTAAATTCAAATGAGCTGCTGCTCCCCGCCCCCCTTTTCCAGAATAGAGCTGCGCCTTCACAGCTCGGACCTGCTAAAAACATATTTTTCGGTTCTGATTATCATGTTTATCTTGCTGAAATCATGCGTTTTAAACCATAAAACTTATATGCAGTTTTCTGAGCGCACACATCCGAAGCACAAGTACAGAAAGCGGCTGTCACAGCATGTGAATACTAAACTAAATTCTCATTCACACAAGTTTACGTTAAAAAACACACAAGATACTAAAACAGTCAGTTATGTCTGTGAAGGTAAAAAGCTGGGAAATAAATCACATGTTTATATTACATCTGTGTGGCAGCAGCGTAATATACAGTAAATAAATAATTAAATCCACTGCTCTCTTGTCTCCGCTGAGGCTGGGACTCTAAACAATGTTCTGTGCTCATCTGTGCAGCCAAAGAACAAACAGTTAGCATGTTTTGCTCAAACCTTCACCATGGCATTAGAACTAATACACCGTTGTCACTTGCAAAAACACAATAATGGTGCAGTGGGTGTAAACTTACAGATTAAGGGAATATTATAATGAGATCCCTTTGCCATGCCACCAAGGGGCGAAATCATATGCCCTTGTTTTCCCTCAAGCTTGCAGAAAAAGGCTTTCCAAAAAATTTACTGGGTTGTTCTTTTCCACCGTTGTCCTTGTTGGGAGATGCCCCTGGGACCTGATTGAACACTTTAAAAAACCTGAACAAGTCAGATTCGTTGTCCATTAGACATTTAAAAAGTCACGAGGGGAGCGATCGTTTCCCATCTACATTACTAGTTAAAGTGTTTCACTGTGGTACAACCCTCATCACACCACCTGTTTCCTCCAGCGAAAATCTAGCCCTCAACACATATGAACGCATACTTTATAAAACGATCGTGTTGCTATTTTCATTTGAAAATTTTATATTTAATATAAAGCATATTGCATTGCATGTGGCATACCATAGTCATTCACAACTGTTTAAAGACAGTGACAGACAGCACTCAGTTAATTCACTAATTTTAACTAAATATCAGAGTGATTGACAGAGATACTGTAGAAACATTATGTGTGGTTTTGTATTAAATATTGTTTTGTATTAAATAATGACCCAGATCGTGAAATATATTTATTAGCCTTAGAGTAAGGGATGCACAACTCGGGAAATGAGAGCATCCTAGGAGCATGTGAATGCTATGTATATTTATTTTTAATGTTCTTTAATGTTATCCATCTTTTTTTTTTTTGTGGCTCTTTTTTTAAAGTATTGGTTCAGGCACCGGTACTGTTTTAAAAGTGTCGATTTGGCATGGTATCGTAAAAAACCCAATCGATACCAAACCCTATATCATCTGAAAATTGAATAAGTAAGCTTTCCATTGATGTAAGGTTTGTAAGGATCGGACAATATTTGGCCGAGATACAACTATTTGAAAATCTGGAATCTGAGGGTGCAAAAAATAATTTTGAATATTGAGAAAATCGCCTTTAAAGCTGTCTAAATGAAGTCCTTAGCAATGCATATTACTAATCAAAAATTAAGTTTTTATATATTTATGGTAGGAAATTTACAAAATATCTTAATGGAACATGATCTTTACTTAATATCCTAATGATTTTTGGCTTAAAAGAAAAATCTATCATTTTGACCCATACAATGTATTTTTGGCTATCGCTACAAATATCCCCCAGCGACTTAAGACTTTTTTTGTGGTCCAGGGTCACATATATGCTCAGGTCTTAAAGTTGGCTTTTAAAACAAAAAGGTTCCAATATATGTTACTTAAAAATATTGTATAATATGAAAAAATTACAAAGTAGGGAAGTCTAAATTCTCTTTAGTTTCAGCTTCATTTTTGTTTTCCGATGTAAGCTTCTTGTGTGTTTCTTTGTCATTATTCATTGAGCGCTTTGCATGCATGTTTGATGGTAATTTGTTAACAATAGTTTATGCAGGGGTGCCAAATCCTGTTTCTGGAGATCTACCTTACGGCAGAGGTTGATTCCAACCCTGCTTCAACACAACTGTCTTTGAGTATGTTTCTGAATATTTTGGTGCATGTGTGTTTGATTAGAACTTAACTTTGCAGTAAGGTGGATCTACAGGAACAGGTTTAATGCATTGAGTATCATGTTGTTTACAGCATTTATTCATATAGGTTCATGTTAATTCATAAATAAACAATTGTTCATTGTTAATTCAGGTTTGTTCATAAACTTTGAAGTTTAATTGGAATTACATGAAACATTACAATAAAAAAAAAAACATATTAGCATATGTAGGAATAAATATTATTATCCACGATGCTGGGAAAGTATTGTTTAATGTTAGCTGAGGCTAAGTGCTGATGCAGTTTTTCTATTTCCTGATCATTTTGGGAGAGAAAAAAAGTCCATTATACAGTTTTTTTTTGCCATTAATTTTGCTTTATTATAGTCATCACTCATTTCACAAAAATTAAATGTAAAGAATTTTATTTTGCATTGCTAAAGAAGAAACAAAATGTTCAAATTGCCCTGAAAATGCCCTGAGAGAAATAGTTAAGAACAAAAAGCCTGAATGGTCCCATCTCTTCACAATATATATCTATATATAATAATATATATATATAAAGATATATTTTAGATATATTATATTATGTTTTTTTGCAATTTATCTGGAATTGTAGCAGTATAGCAGACGCACTGAACGGGATCTTTTATCCACTGGTCTTCTGGTTTTCACACGTAACTGGTGTGCATTTGCAGCTCTCTATGTAGACGTAGTCATGATCGATCACACTGTCATCAGAACACTTGAGCTGCACTTTTTTAATGCTGGTTTTCATCTCCTGACAGCAAGAACAGCTGTGCATCATGATGTTGGCGCCCATTGAATACCTTTGTGGATTTCCAAGAAAAACACCAGTCAGTTGAGCATAAAAAAAGGCTTCCAATATACAAGTCTGTGTTAAAGTTGTAATATAGCCCTGTTTACAGCTGGAATTAACAATCATTCAATATGAGTATGTAAGTATGAAGTATATTTCACAAGAACTCATGTCAGTGTGCTCTCACATTGATTCTGTGTCACAGTGGCCACTGCAGGAAGTCACTTCTATGGGATGGATGGACTTGCAGTCATTTACAGTAACATCTGTGGTGTTCTTCACACGAATACAGTTCTTGAGCTCACCTGAGATATTAGAGGTAATAGGAGATGATATAAATATATTTTTGGAACAATTTAAAATACTGGGACTTGTTTATAAAAAGCAGGACCATAAGGAAGTTTTGAACAAGGAAACAATTTCTTACAGGTATTGCAACATCCATCTGCATCAAGTTTCAGCGTTCCCTGTAAGGACAAATAGGGCTTTGTTTAAACATCATATTCATAATTAAAGGGATAGTTCACTCATAGTTTGTATTGTTCCAAACCTGTGTAATTATAAAAGCAACATATTATCCAAATGGTTTTGTCTGTACAAAGTCAACGTCTTTCAAAACATCATCAGAATATTTTCTTTTGTGTCCCAAAGATGAAAAATTCACACAGGTTTGGAACAACATGAGGGTGAGTAAATGTTGACCAAAGTTACAACACCTTTTAAGCTGAATTATTTAAGCACTACACATGGAAAAAAAAAACCCGACATGCTTTACCTTTCAGTGTTGGAAGATAGAAACAAACAGAACAAGTGCTTCATGTTTGGAACATGAGTTAAAGATATTAAACTCACAGGCACACACTCATATGGATTGATCTCAGGACAGGTTGGTATGGTCTTCTCAATCACAAATGTGTCATTAATTTGTTGACAGGTCACAGTCTCACACTTGTAGTTGTGCGTGTCTCCAGTCTACAAAAAAAAAAAAGATCTAATAGCTGAACAGATCTGGTGAACTGAATGTGTGAAGAAACGTTTGAGAATATGCACCTTGAGAATATGTGTGGTGTTGTCTGGCGCAGTATAAAAACAGTTATTTAGCTTGCATGTTTCACAGCATTCTCCTTCTTGTTTGACTGGCAGAAAGCCCTTGGAGTACAAAAAACAATTTTATAATTAGATGTTTATATACTTATAGTTTAGAAGTCGATATAATGGTTCATAAGAATAAATTGTAATTATTACGTCAGGGCAAAGTGCACAGGCTATAGAAGCGCACGTGACGAGATGTAGTTGGGTCTGTGGGTCTTTATCCATTAGACAGTTACATTCGATGCAAGGATCTGTGGGGACTTTAACTCCAGGCTAGAAGAAAACAGATTATCTAGTCAGAAAAGTGTAAAATACCAACAGTATTATCTTTTGTTCCTTTTTTTAATATCAGGATTTGCCCAAATTAACTTTATTAGTTTAAGCAAATGAACCCAGCAGCTTACCTGGTACTCAATGTTATTGTACACACATACGTCTTTGGGCACTGAAAATCATAAAAATCTATTTTATAAGCCATTAAACCAGTTCAATAATAGTTTGCGCTACTTTAGTCAATTTAAAGAAAATGTGTCATTTGTGTTACGCAGTTCATTTTTATGTCTTAATAAAATATTAAACTCACAATGTAAAGATAGAAATCCTATTAGTTAGCCTTTTAAATAATTACATTACTGCTTTGAGCAGATGTTGCTATTTTTGCCATGTAAAAAATAGAAAATGTCATATTCCAGATTCTCTTCAGATTGCATTTTTATAGAAATACATTAAATTACAACATGGACTCAAAATGTACTGCCTGATAGGAATGACTCGTTTTTTTGTAGGACAGCTAATTGTTTAACATTTAAATCCACAGAATGATATGTGAGACTTACCACAGGGTGGACAGCAACTGTCTTCAGATTTATTTGCTGCCAACTCGTATCCCACATCACATTTCCTCTGAAGACACAGCTCGAGATCACACACTAAATGGGTTGAGAAATGGGGAGTCTTATAAATTATTTTTGAATGCATTTGTGTAGGGATAGTTCAATAGTGGCAGTAATTGTGAATAATTTATTTGCATCAAATTCATTATCTTGCTTGTAATGTTCAAGCAAGTTTAGTCTTGACTCACCGCAGGCTGGGCAGCAGTTTTTAATTATTTTCGTTTGTTCTGGTCCACAGGGCTTTTCAGCCAGACACCCGACAGGCACAGTTTTAATACCAAAGGTCTCGTTGGAGCATGTGTATTCATAACAGTTCATGGTCCATGTATCCCCAGGCTGCAGGAGGAAAAACAAGTAGATGATAGTTAGGAATTAGTGATGATTATGAATAGCAAATGCTAACTGAAATATTATTATTATTTTATATACATCTTGTTTTGCCTATACATACCTGTCTAGGTAATCCATCAGGGCCGATGCAATCTACATGGAGGGAATGAAAATTAAATCAGTGGAAATAAGACGTGAATGTGCATTAATCTAGCAAACAGAGAAAATAAGGAACTACAGTAAGTAAATAAAGCAACATGTCTTACCGCAATAAGATGTACAGGTATCTATCGTTGAACTAACTAGGTATTTATCATCAGGACAGTAACAGCCTTCCGTGACTGTTTGATGACAGTTATTGTCTTGACAGTCTTTCTCCACAAACTTATCATTGTACCTATAGTTTTAAGTTAACAGAAGCACATCAGATAATGAAGTATTACAATTGCCGCACTTACTAATGACTGTTGTTTTGTAGATATGAGATGTGAGCTTACCTTGTACTGCAGGTTTTTTCAACTTTAGGACCACATGCCTTATAGACTTTGTGACTGGGGCACTTGTATTCTGTTATAGAAATCAATGACAATTATGTGTCAAGGTCCTTTCAAGTACAACATATTAAAAAACAACAACAAAAAAACACCCAAAAATACTCAAATGGTTAGGTTCATTCTGCTTACCACACTTTTTCGTGAGTTCATCTGATGTTCTCCAGTCTACACAGATACCCTCTTTGCCACATAGCAGAGCGTATGCCTCCAGACTGGTACAACCAATAGAGCTCTTTTTCATGTGGCACACATCATATTTGCATGCCTCATAATAATTTTCATAAGGAACGACCCCATGGCATTTCATAAACATACTGTGAAGAAACATATACTAAATTTGACTTTTGATTTCAGGCATCTTAAAGGCACAGTGCAGCCAAAAATTAAAATTCTGACATCTTTTACCATGATGTTCTTTCAAACCTGTATGACTTTGTTTATTCTATTTTTGCACTGAATAAAGAAAGTCAAACACATTTAGAACAAGTTGAGGGTGAATAAATGATGACAGTTTACTTGCATATACCTTTAAAAGGAAAAAACACTTTGAAATAATCAGTGTTACCAACAGAAGTGATTAACATTTTTTTGCTTTTCCTTACTCGCTTTTGATGAGATCACAAATCGTCACATTGCAGGAAATAAATGGAGTTGGAGATGGAGGTGGAGATGGAGGTGTTTTGCATCCTGGGGGGACCATCCAAAGCTGTGCCATGTTCACACATGATGGGTCGATTTGTCCATCGGGACGTCTGCAGTCATTTGCACGGTTGTTGTCACAAACCCCTAAATTTAGTTTTAATTATAGTTAATCTGAATTTAGTGAGCAAGTAATGGGACAGTTAAAAGTAAATTTATTATTAACATTCAGGTAGAGAGAATTTTTTTTTTTTTTTTTTTTTTTTTTTTGCACTGGTAAATGTAAAATGAAACTGACACATACAGTATTCTTTGTTCCCATCTCTCAGATATTTTTCTATCTGAACTCACCGCACTGTCCCTCTGTATTACCATGGAAGAAGGAGAATGGGAGATTGATCTCAAAACCTTGATGATTCACAGAAATGTCAACTTTGATTTCAGTGATGTTCACAGTTACTGCCATGCCAGAGGTGGTGATGAAGAAGTCATTATTTATGTAAGTTAGTTGTTTAATTTCATCATTAACATAGACCTGAGGGAAACAAGGCCTTTCTGTATTATCATAACAATTATTCTCTAGAGTAAAATTTGTAGGTATTTTTTTATATTCAAAGTGAATGTTTTGATGTACTCCTAAGACTTACCTGGACCACTTTAGTGTTGCTAGTCAGCTTGATTTTATAAGATTTGTAGTTCACAATCACATACTCAGGGCAGGCGAGATTATTTTTAACATCACAAAAATAGTTTTTAACATGGACACTGATATTGTATCTTGGGATGATTTCTTGGAACAAAACATAAGTGCAATTTCCCTGGAAAGCATAGTATGTTCCATCGAATGTTTTGTAATGTGGGTCACCCCAGCCACTACATTTACCTGCCAAAACAAATTACACCAAAAGTAAACATAAGGATTAATGACATTTACTTAATATAAATATTTAATATTAATGAAATGTCCATGAGCATGATTTAAACTCACATTCACACTCCTGCTTAAAGCAGCAGCCATTGTTATAAGACACCTTCTTAGGTTTAATTCCATTAGTACATGTAGGTGTGGCAAATTTGTCACACTGTAGAGGTGTTGAGGTGACACTGCCATTTATGCATGTTTTGTTTACGCAGTCTTCAATCCATGACTCCATATGCTAAATGACACAATCAGATCGATAAACAGAAACTAATCAAAAAACTAATTATAATTAATTTCAGGTATTTTTTAAATCATTTTCTTAACAATTAGTACTCCAGTCATCTAGTAGTTATACAATACGTAATTCATTTAGTGTTGTTTTAATAACAAATAATCATTATAGGCTATTTTTGTATTGTTAATTTTGAAAAAAAAAATACATCCAGAAAATTTGTAGAAATTTTAAGTGTTGCTGCATAAGTGTACTGCTATTGTACTCTTATGAAAATACCTTTCTTTTAACTTGTGCACAGTCGTTTCTTGGGGGTGGTATGCATCGCTGAGACTGTATTACTATATCACAGGTGGAGTTGCAGTAGGCAGTATAGCACCAACCTGCTTGATCTGTTCGATTGTAGATGGTTGAATCTGTAATTATAATAAAAGGATGTGCAAAGGAGGTAAACAATAAGAGAGAATTTATAAAAAAGTTGAATGTAATGTAGGGTCAAGATAATGTACACATAAAGGATTAAACAAACTGTAACGTTGGAACATTTTGTTTGAGAGAGAATTGTTAAAGCAGTACTTACTTAATGAGTATGTTTCATTTAAATATTTGCATGCACACTGTGGTGATGGTGGATTTGAGGTGATCCTGGAAGTTGTCCCTGTATCCACAGTGAACTTTGTTGTAGTAGGGAAGGTCCTTGTAGATGTCTTTGTTGATGTGGGTGTTGTGCCAGTAATTGTACTAGCTGAAGATGATATTTCTGTTGATGTAGGTGTCATTGTTAAAGTAGATGGTGTGATAGTAGTGGTTGTGTACGTTGATGTAGGTGTTGTAACAGTTGTAGGCGATGTTTGTGATGACGTAGGCGTCGATGTTCCAGTGGTTGGGGTAGTAGTGGATGTGATTGTAGATGGTGTTTCTGTTGATGTAGATGTTACTGTAACAGATGTAGGTGATGTTTCTGTTGACGTAGGTATCGATGTTCCAGTAGTTGGAGTAGTAGTGGATGTGATTGTGGAGGGTGTTTCTGTTGATGTGGGTGTTACTGTAACAGTTGTAGGTGATTCTTCTGTTGATGTAGGTGTCGATGTTCCAGTAGTTGTAGTGCTAGTGGATGTCATTGTGGATGGTGTTTCGGTTGATGTGGGAGTTATTGTAACAGTTGTAGGTGTTGGTGTTAAATTGGTTGTTGAGGTAGTGGATGTTAGTGTACTTGGAGACGTTGTAGTAGGAGTACACTGGTAGTCTGGTTCACAACATTCGACACGTATTTCATAATTATAACAAAGTGATGGCATGCCTTTTGAATTGTCTTCATTTGAACATGACAGTCCAAATGATGTATTGCAATTAAGTGTTTGTCCCAAATCTTGCAGAGACTTTTGGGGATAATTTACTGCCCTACATTCAATCACTTCAGGGCTCTGACAGATAATCTTTCCTGAATTCCACAATTCATCAATGGATTCAGTTTCGAATCCTTCTGGCTCTGTACTGGGTGTGTTGCCATCAATCCAATCTGACCATGTGCATCTATCAGTACAGATGGGAGTTGTTGTTGTAGCAGTAGTTGTACTAATTGTAGATGGCGTTTCTGTTGATGTAAGTGTTACTGTAATTGTTGTAGGGGATGTTTCTGATGACGTAGGCGTCGATGTTCCAGTAGTTGGGGTAGTAGTGGATGTGATTGTAGATGGTGTTTCTGTTGAAGTAGGTGTTACTGTAACAGTTGTAGGGGATGTTTCTGATGACGTAGGTGTCGATGTTCCAGTAGTTGGGGTAGTAGTGGATGTGATTGTAGATGGTGTTTCTGTTGACGTAGGTGTCGATGTTCCAGTAGTTGGAGTAGTAGTGGATGTAATTGTAGATGGTGTTTCTGTTGAAGTAGGTGTTACTGTAACAGTTGTAGGTGATGTTTCTGTTGATGTAGGTGTTACTGTAACAGTTGTAGTCGATGTTTCTGATGACGTTGGTGTCAATGTTCCTGTAGTTGGGGTAGTAGTGGATGTAATTGTAGATGGTGTTTCTTTTGAAGTAGGTGTTACTGTAACTGTTGTAGGTGATGTTTCTGTTGATGTAGGTGTTGATGTTCCAGTAGTTGGAATAGTAGTGGATGTCATTGTGGATGGTGTTTCTGTTGATGTGGGAGTTATTGTAACAGTTGTAGGTGATGTTTCTGTTGATGTAGGTGTCGATGTTCCAGTAGTTGGAGTAGTTGTGGATGTGATTGTGGGTGGTGTTTCTGTTGATGTAGATGTTACTGTAACAGTTGTAGGTGATGTTTCTGTTGATGTAGGTGTCGATGTTCCAGTAGTTGGAGTAGTAGTGGATGTAATTGTAGATGGTGTTTCTTTTGAAGTAGGTGTTACTGTAACTGTTGTAGGTGATGTTTCTGTTGATGTAGATGTCGATGTTCCAGTAGTTGGAGTAGTAGTGGATGTAATTGTAGATGGTGTTTCTGTTGAAGTAGGTGTTACTGTAACAGTTGTAGGTGATGTTTCTGTTGATGTAGGTGTCGATGTTCCAGTAGTTGTAGTGGTAGTGGATGTGATTGTGGATGGTGTTTCTGTTGATGTGGGTGTGGGTGTTATTGTAACCGTTGTAGGTGTTGGTGTTACAGTGGTTGTTGAGGTAGTGGATGTTAGTGTACTTGGAGACGTTGTAGTAGGAGTACACTGGTAGTCTGGTTCACAACATTTGAGACGTATTTCATAATTATAACAAAGTGGTGGCATGCCATTTGAATTGTCTTCATTTGAACATGACAGTCCAAATGATGTATTGCAATAAAGTGTTTGTCCCAAATCTTGCAGAGACTTTTGGGGATAATTTACTGCCCTACATTCAATCACCTCAGGGCTCTGACAGATAATCTTTCCTGAATTCCACAATTCATCAATGGATTCAGTTTCAAATCCTTCTGGCTCTGTACTGGGTGTGTTGCCATCAATCCAATCTGACCATGTGCATCTATCAGCACAGATGGGAGTTGTTGTTGTAGCAGTAGTTGTACTAATTGTAGATGGTGTTTCTGTTGAAGTAGGTGTTATTGTAACAGTTGTAGGGGATGTTTCTGTTGACGTAGGTGTCGATGTTCCAGTAGTTGTAGTGGTAGTGGATGTGATTGTGGATGGTGTTTCTGTTGATGTGGGTGTTATTGTAACCGTTGTAGGTGATGTTTCTGTTGATGTAGGTGTCGATGTTCCAGTAGTTGGAGTAGTAGTGGATGTAATTGTAGATGGTGTTTCTGTTGAAGTAGGTGTTACTGTAACTGTTGTAGGTGATGTTTCTGTTGATGTAGGTGTCGATGTTCCAGTAGTTGGAGTAGTAGTGGATGTGATTGTGGATGGTGTTTCTGTTGATGTGGGAGTTATTGTAACAGTTGTAGGTGATGTTTCTGTTGATGTAGGTGTCGATGTTCCAGTAGTTGTAGTGGTAGTGGATGTGATTGTGGATGGTGTTTCTGTTGAAGTAGGTGTTAATGTAACAGTTGTAGGTGATGTTTCTGTTGACGTAGGTGTCGATGTTCCAGTAGTTGTACTGGTAGTGGATGTGATTGTGGATGGTGTTTCTGTTGATGTGGGTGTTATTGTAACTGTTGTAGGTGTTGGTGTTACAGTGGTTGTTGAGGTAGTGGATGTTAGTGTACTTGGAGACGTTGTACTAGGAGTACAGTGGTAGTCTGGTTCACAACATTTGAGACGTATTTCATAATTATAACAAAGTGGTGGCATGCCATTTGAATTGTCTTCATTTGAACACGACAGTCCAAATGATGTATTGCAATATAGTGTTTGTCCCAAATCTTGCAGAGACTTTTGGGGATAATTTACTGCCCTACATTCAATCACCTCAGGGCTCTGACAGATAATCTTTCCTGAATTCCACAATTCATCAATGGATTCAGTTTCAAATCCTTCTGGCTCTGTACTGGGTGTGTTGCCATCAATCCAATCTGACCATGTGCATCTATCAGCACAGATGGGAGTTGTTGTTGTAGCAGTAGTTGTACTAATTGTAGATGGCGTTTCTGTTGATGTAAGTGTTACTGTAATTGTTGTAGGGGATGTTTCTGATGACGTAGGCGTCGATGTTCCAGTAGTTGGGGTAGTAGTGGATGTGATTGTAGATGGTGTTTCTGTTGAAGTAGGTGTTAATGTAACAGTTGTAGGTGATGTTTCTGTTGACGTAGGTATCGATGTTCCAGTAGTTGGAGTAGTAGTGGATGTAATTGTAGATGGTGTTTCTGTTGAAGTAGGTGTTATTGTAACAGTTGTAGGTGATGTTTCTGTTGATGTAGGTGTCGATGTTCCAGTAGTTGGAGTAGTAGTGGATGTGATTGTGGGTGGTGTTTCTGTTGATGTAGATGTTACTGTAACAGTTGTAGGTGATGTTTCTGTTGATGTAGGTGTCGATGTTCCAGTAGTTGGAGTGGTAGTGGATGTGATTGTGGATGGTGTTTCTGTTGAAGTAGGTGTTAATGTAACAGTTGTAGGTGATGTTTCTGTTGACGTAGGTATCGATGTTCCAGTAGTTGGAGTAGTAGTGGATGTAATTGTAGATGGTGTTTCTGTTGAAGCAGGTGTTATTGTAACAGTTGTAGGTGTTGGTGTTACAGTGGTTGTTGAGGTAGTGGATGTTAGTGTACTTGGAGACGTTGTAGTAGAAATACAGTGGTAGTCTGGTTCACAACATTTGAGACGTATTTCATAATTATAACAAAGTGGTGGCATGCCATTTGAATTGTCTTCATTTGAACATGACAGTCCAAATGATGTATTGCAATAAAGTGTTTGTCCCAAATCTTGCAGAGACTTTTGGGGATAATTTACTGCCCTACATTCAATCACCTCAGGGCTCTGACAGATAATCTTTCCTGAATTCCACAATTCATCAATGGATTCAGTTTCAAATCCTTCTGGCTCTGTACTGGGTGTGTTGCCATCAATCCAATCTGACCATGTGCATCTATCAGCACAGATGGGAGTTGTTGTTGTAGCAGTAGTTGTACTAATTGTGGATGGTGTTTCTGTTGAAGTAGGTGTTACTGTAACAGTTGTAGGTGATGTTTCTGTTGATGTAGGTGTCGATGTTCCAGTAGTTGTAGTGGTAGTGGATGTGATTGTGGATGGAGTTTCTGTTGATGTGGGTGTTATTGTAACAGTTGTAGGTGATGTTTCTGTTGATGTAGGTGTCGATGTTCCAGTAGTTGTAGTGGTAGTGGATGTGATTGTGGATGGTGTTTCTGTTGATGTGGGTGTTATTGTAACCGTTGTAGGTGATGTTTCTGTTGATGTAGATGTCGATGTTCCAGTAGTTGGAGTAGTAGTGGATGTGATTGTGGGTGGTGTTTCTGTTGATGTAGATGTTACTGTAACAGTTGTAGGTGATGTTTCTGTTGATGTAGGTGTCGATGTTCCAGTAGTTGTAGTGGAAGTGGATGTGATTGTGGATGGTGTTTCTGTTGATATGGGTGTTATTGTAACAGTTGTAGGTGATGTTTCTGTTGACGTAGGTGTCGATGTTCCAGTAGTTGGAGTGGTAGTGGATGTAATTGTGGATGGTGTTTCTGTTGAAGTAGGTGTTATTGTAACAGTTGTAGGTGTTGGTGTTACAGTGGTTGTTGAGGTAGTGGATGTTAGTGTACTTGGAGACGTTGTAGTAGAAATACAGTGGTAGTCTGGTTCACAACATTTGAGACGTATTTCATAATTATAACAAAGTGGTGGCATGCCATTTGAATTGTCTTCATTTGAACATGACAGTCCAAATGATGTATTGCAATATAGTGTTTGTCCCAAATCTTGCAGAGACTTTTGGGGATAATTTACTGCCCTACATTCAATCACCTCAGGGCTCTGACAGATAATCTTTCCTGAATTCCACAATTCATCAATGGATTCAGTTTCAAATCCTTCTGGCTCTGTACTGGGTGTGTTGCCATCAATCCAATCTGACCATGTGCATCTATCAGCACAGATGGGAGTTGTTGTTGTAGCAGTAGTTGTACTAATTGTAGATGGCGTTTCTGTTGATGTAAGTGTTACTGTAATTGTTGTAGGGGATGTTTCTGATGACGTAGGCGTCGATGTTCCAGTAGTTGGGGTAGTAGTGGATGTGATTGTAGATGGTGTTTCTGTTGAAGTAGGTGTTAATGTAACAGTTGTAGGTGATGTTTCTGTTGACGTAGGTGTCGATGTTCCAGTAGTTGTAGTGGTAGTGGATGTGATTGTGGATGGTGTTTCTGTTGATGTGGGTGTTATTGTAACAGTTGTAGGTGATGTTTCTGTTGATGTAGGTGTCGATGTTCCAGTAGTTGTAGTGGTAGTGGATGTGATTGTGGATGGTGTTTCTGTTGATGTGGGTGTTATTGTAACAGTTGTAGGTGATGTTTCTGTTGATGTAGGTGTTGATGTTCCAGTAGTTGGAGTAGTAGTGGATGTGATTGTGGGTGGTGTTTCTGTTGATGTAGATTTTACTGTAACAGTTGTAGGTGATGTTTCTGTTGACGTAGGTATCGATGTTCCAGTAGTTGGAGTAGTAGTGGATGTAATTGTAGATGGTGTTTCTTTTGAAGTAGGTGTTACTGTAACTGTTGTAGGTGATGTTTCTGTTGATGTAGATGTCGATGTTCCAGTAGTTGGAGTAGTAGTGGATGTAATTGTAGATGGTGTTTCTGTTGAAGTAGGTGTTATTGTAACAGTTGTAGGTGTTGGTGTTACAGTGGTTGTTGAGGTAGTGGATGTTAGTGTACTTGGAGACGTTGTAGTAGAAATACAGTGGTAGTCTGGTTCACAACATTTGAGACGTATTTCATAATTATAACAAAGTGGTGGCATGCCATTTGAATTGTCTTCATTTGAACATGACAGTCCAAATGATGTATTGCAATATAGTGTTTGTCCCAAATCTTGCAGAGACTTTTGGGGATAATTTACTGCCCTACATTCAATCACTTCAGGGCTCTGACAGATATTCTTTCCTGATTTCCACAATTCATCAATGGATTCAGTTTCGAATCCTTCTGGCTCTGTACTGGGTGTGTTGTCATCAATCCAATCTGACCATGTGCATCTATCAGTACAGATGGGAGTTGTTGTTGTAGCAGTAGTTGTACTAATTGTGGATGGTGTTTCTGTTGAAGTAGGTGTTACTGTAACAGTTGTAGGTGATGTTTCTGTTGATGTAGGTGTCGATGTTCCAGTAGTTGTAGTGGTAGTAGATGTGATTGTGGATGGTGTTTCTGTTGAAGTAGGTGTTAATGTAACAGGTGGTTGGTGTGGTGTTACAGTGGTTGTTGTGAGGTAGTGGATGTTGTGTACTTGGGACCTTGTAGTAGTAGTACATGGTAGTCTGGTTCATAACTGTGAGAAGTCTATTTATAATTATAACAAAGTGGTGGCAGGCCATGATGTCTTCATTTGAACATGACAGTCCCAAATGATGTATTGCAATAAGTGTATCGTTCCCAAATCTTGCAGGACTTTTGGGGGAAATTTAATGGCCCTACAATTCAATCACTCAGGGCTATGACGAAATCTTTTCGAATTACACAATGATTCAAGGGATAAGTTTCGAATCCTTCTGGCTCTGTTACTGGGTGTGTGCCATCAATCCAATCGACCATGTGATTCTATCAGACAAGATGGGAGTTGTTGTGGTAGCAGTAGTTGTAGTGGATGTGATTGTGGATGGTGTTTCTGTTGAAGTAGGTGTTATTGTAACAGTTGTAGGGGATGTTTCTGTAGACGTAGGTGTCGATGTTCCAGTAGTTGTAGTGGTAGTGGATGTGATTGTAGATGGTGTTTCTGTTGAAGTAGGTGTTATTGTAACAGTTGTAGGGGATGTTTCTGAAGACGTAGGTGTCGATGTTCCAGTAGTTGTACTGGTAGTGGATGTGATTGTGGATGGTGTTTCTGTTGAAGTAGGTGTTAATGTAACAGTTGTAGGTGATGTTTCTGTTGATGTAGGTGTCGATGTTCCAATAGTTGGAGTAGTAGTGGATGTGATTGTGGGTGGTGTTTCTGTTGATGTAGATTTTACTGTAACAGTTGTAGGTGATGTTTCTGTTGACGTAGGTATCGATGTTCCAGTAGTTGGAGTAGTAGTGGATGTAATTGTAGATGGTGTTTCTTTTGAAGTAGGTGTTACTGTAACTGTTGTAGGTGATGTTTCTGTTGATGTAGATGTCGATGTTCCAGTAGTTGGAGTAGTAGTGGATGTAATTGTAGATGGTGTTTCTGTTGAAGCAGGTGTTATTGTAACAGTTGTAGGTGTTGGTGTTACAGTGGTTGTTGAGGTAGTTGATGTTAGTGTACTTGGAGACGTTGTAGTAGGAGTACACTGGTAGTCTGGTTCACAACATTTGAGACGTATTTCATAATTATAACAAAGTGGTGGCATGCCATTTGAATTGTCTTCATTTGAACATGACAGTCCAAATGATGTATTGCAATAAAGTGTTTGTCCCAAATGTTGCAGAGACTTTTGGGGATAATTTACTGCCCTACATTCGATCACCTCAGGGCTCTGACAGATAATCTTTCCTGATTTCCACAATTCATCAATGGATTCAGTTTCGAATCCTTCTGGCTCTGTACTGGGTGTGTTGCCATCAATCCAATCTGACCATGTGCATCTATCAGCACAGATGGGAGTTGTTGTTGTAGCAGTAGTTGTACTAATTGTGGATGGTGTTTCTGTTGAAGTAGGTGTTAATGTAACAGTTGTAGGTGATGTTTCTGTTGATGTAGGTGTCGATGTTCCAATAGTTGGAGTAGTAGTGGATGTGATTGTGGGTGGTGTTTCTGTTGATGTAGATGTTACTGTAACAGTTGTAGGTGATGTTTCTGTTGACGTAGGTGTCGATGTTCCAGTAGTTGTAGTGGTAGTGGATGTGATTGTGGATGGTGTTTCTGTTGATGTGGGTGTTATTATAACTGTTGTAGGTGTTGGTGTTACAGTGGTTGTTGAGGTAGTGGATGTTAGTGTACTTGGAGACGTTGTAGTAGGAGTACAGTGGTAGTCTGGTTCACAACATTTGAGACGTATTTCATAATTATAACAAAGTGGTGGCATGCCATTTGAATTGTCTTCATTTGAACATGACAGTCCAAATGATGTATTGCAATAAAGTGTTTGTCCCAAATCTTGCAGAGACTTTTGGGGATAATTTACTGCCCTACATTCAATCACTTCAGGCCTCTGACAGATATTCTTTCCTGATTTCCACAATTCATCAATGGATTCAGTTTCGAATCCTTCTGGCTCTGTACTGGGTGTGTTGCCATCAATCCAATCTGACCATGTGCATCTATCAGCACAGATGGGAGTTGTTGTTGTAGCAGTAGTTGTACTAATTGTAGATGGTGTTTCTGTTGAAGCAGGTGTTATTGTAACAGTTGTAGGTGATGTTTCTGTTGACGTAGGTGTCGATGTTCCAGTAGTTGTAGTGGTAGTGGATGTGATTGTGGATGGTGTTTCGGTTGATGTGGGAGTTATTGTAACAGTTGTAGGTGATGTTTCTGTTGACGTAGGTGTCGATGTTCCAGTAGTTGTAGTGGTAGTGGGTGTGATTGTGTATGGTGTTTCTGTTGATGTGGGTGTTATTGTAACTGTTGTTGGTGTTACAGTGGTTGTTGAGGTAGTGGATGTTAGTGTACTTGGAGACGTTGTAGTAGGAGTACAGTGGTAGTCTGGTTCACAACATTTGAGACGTATTTCATAATTATAACAAAGTGATGGCATGCCATTTGAATTGTCTTCATTTGAACATGACAGTCCAAATGATGTATTGCAATAAAGTGTCTGTCCCAAATCTTGCAGAGACTTTTGGGGATAATTTACTGCCCTACATTCAATCACCTCAGGGCTCTGACAGATAATCTTTCCTGAATTCCACAATTCATCAATGGATTCAGTTTCGAATCCTTCTGGCTCTGTACTGGGTGTGTTGCCATCAATCCAATCTGACCATGTGCATCTATCAGCACAGATGGGAGTTGTTGTTGTAGCAGTAGTTGTACTAATTGTAGATGGTGTTTCTGTTGAAGTAGGTGTTATTGTAACAGTTGTAGGTGATGTTTCTGTTGACGTAGGTATCGATGTTCCAGTAGTTGGAGTAGTAGTGGATGTAATTGTGGATGGTGTTTCTGTTGATGTGGGTGTTATTGTAACAGTTGTAGGTGATGTTTCTGTTGACGTAGGTGTCGATGTTCCAGTAGTTGTAGTGGTAGTGGATGTGATTGTGGATGGTGTTTCTGTTGATGTGGGTGTTATTGTAACAGTTGTAGGTGTTATTGTAACAGTTGTAGGTGTTGGTGTTACAGTGGTTGTTGAGGTAGTGGATGTTAGTGTACTTGGAGACGTTGTAGTAGGAGTACAGTGGTAGTCTGGTTCACAACATTTGAGACGTATTTCATAATTATAACAAAGTGGTGGCATGCCATTTGAATTGTCTTCATTTGAACATGACAGTCCAAATGATGTATTGCAATAAAGTGTCTGTCCCAAATCTTGCAGAGACTTTTGGGGATAATTTACTGCCCTACATTCAATCACTTCAGGGCTCTGACAGATATTCTTTCCTGATTTCCACAATTCATCAATGGATTCAGTTTCGAATCCTTCTGGCTCTGTACTGGGTGTGTTGCCATCAATCCAATCTGACCATGTGCATCTATCAGCACAGATGGGAGTTGTTGTTGTAGCAGTAGTTGTACTAATTGTGGATGGTGTTTCTGTTGAAGTAGGTGTTATTGTAACAGTTGTAGGTGATGTTTCTGTTGACGTAGGTGTCGATGTTCCAGTAGTTGTAGTGGTAGTGGATGTGATTGTGGATGGTGTTTCTGTTGACATAGGTGTCGATGTCCCAGTACTTTTTGTGGTAGTAGTGAATGTGATTGTGGGTGTCTCTGAAGTTTGAGTTGTTTTAGTAGTTTCAGGTGTAGTTGTGAAAGTGAAAGGTGTTGAGGTTGAGGGGCATTCAGTAACAATTCTTATTATTTCCCCATTGGAGTCACACAGAGCTGTGAAACATACACCATTCCCATCTGTGGTTTTGTAAATGTACGATCCACGTGGATATTCCTTCCCATTATACAAACGTATATACATCTGTCCTTTGGGACACACTACATAGTCTCCTCCCTGAAATATGGCCTCTCTGAAGGGCACTGAAGAAAACATCCTAAAAGTATAAATAAAATAGTCAGATTAGACTGAAAAACAAGACACTATTAAAAATGTTTTTTTGACACTTTGGTACCTACAGTATGTAACACTAAAATTCTTATTTCTTACCCTCAAGGGGAGGAATTTGATCAGAGCAAGTTCCTGAGGGGTTTTTGCAGGTTTTCATGCAAGTGGATCCACAGGGTTTATAGTGCCACTCACATTCTCCTGGAGCGTTGTAGTAGTCACAGAACAAAGCTGCAAGAACAATCACTTGAGTTCAATGGTTATATTTGAGAGTTATTTCATCTATGGGCACATTTATGCCCCATAAAGCTAAGGATTTAAACTTTCTTCTTTTTATTAAATAAATATTGAATTACTTGTATGTATGTACTTCTATGTATAGATTTTGTTGTTTCCTTGTTCCAGACACAAATATATGATACTATGATATAAATAACTACAAATAATTTAATAATTATCCATATTTATTGTGTGAAAATTTGGAAATCAATAAATGCATTCCTCGCCAAGTTATTTGTTTGCATTTTATAGGCGAAATAAATTATAGAAATAATAGGACTTACGGCAAAAATCTGGTCTTCGCCATGCCACACAAGCACCTCTTTTACGGCATTCAGCAGCATAAGCTGCCACTGCAGTACAGAGACAATCACAGTCACCCCCACTGTCACATGCACAGGTGTCCCTTACACATGCATCATAGTATGGACCAGAATCTACCTAGAGACAGGAAAATCAGACACAGAACTGTAAGGGTTAGATAACTGCACTAGATGTAATGCATTAAATTGTAAAGTACTAAACTATACACATTCATTCTATTTCAGTGATGATTGATTATTTTGTTCTCAATTTGTTACTTACAAGTGAATGGCAGTCTGTAAAGACAGGGGTTGTGATGATTATGCATTGTTTGATAGCCCAGGCACGTCGATGTGGATTTGCGTCACAAGGATGCATCACGTTTGTCACATCAGGACATTTTGGATTCACCTTCCAGCTATTCCCAAAATCTTCTGGATCTGTCACCACTTCTCCATTGTGCTTCATAAAGTCATTGTTCGCATTACCATCAAAGTTTCCACAGAGTCCACACACCTTGCTCTGCCATAGAGATCATATAGATTTTTAGTAGATGAACAAAGCTCTTGTCTATGGGTGTACTTTTAATGAATGTATACCTTTAATTTGTGATTGAGTTGGATCATCACACTTGTTTTTTTATCCCAAATTAAGTTCAAAAGACCTTCAACCTCTATGATAACATATATGCCTGCAGAAGTAATTTTATATCGGTACTCCGTGCCGTTGCTTTCAATAACCTTCACATCTTCCTCCTCAGATAAAATCATCTCGTATTTCTGTGGGATATGAAAAGTGGCTTAACATGTTTTATATTGCACATTTTAGCTTTGCTAATGCACCTGTGCTGACTCTGAGCTATGAAATAACCTCACCCCAAAGAACAGATTGATGGACTTGGAGCAAATGGAGTTGGTGGTGGCACAAGGGATGTTCTCTGTGACCAGGCGGAAGGAGGGACTGGGATTCATATCGCAATAATCCTAGAGGGGTTACACACATCAGAGATATTCCAGATTATAATGCCCCAGATAATTATCACCTAAAACCTTTTATATAAAATCTGATGTTTTTCATGCTATTTTATTGCAAGCCTATTTATTGTGTCAGGTATGTGTCAGATATCTGTATATCGACTTCCCCCCCCCCATTGGGACAGTCAAACATACATGGGCGATGGTGTGTTCACAGTCTCCGTGGAAGGAATATCTTCTGCCATCAAAAGTCCTGAAATGACCTTCACCGTAGATGGTACAGGTGCCATAGCACGCCTTTTCAGTACAAGTCCACATTCCATTTGTGCATGTGCTGAAATATAGAGTAAATTCACAAAATAAAAAAACTACCCCAAATTTTATTTAATTGTTTCTGAAGGTTGGAACTCCATGGGCCTAAACTGTCATGTAAAACCTTGCTACGATCAGTATGACCAAATATAATGAGTTCTGTTTTCTGTACATTTAACCATATAAGATTATTGGAAATGCACCTCTTTACACTATACTTGAAGAAGTGTGCCTCAAGTGTGTCTAAATTTCTGACTAGTAGTGGAGATGTTAAATGATAGTACAAGGATGGCACTGGGATAACATGGTTTATAACAACTGAGATTAGCTCACCAGGTGTTACAGTCCTGTTGAACTCGCTCTCCAGGTGAATAGGTGACTCCATTATGGGTACATGGACATTTTTCCATCTTCACACACCCACCTTTTCCATCAGCCAGTAGGTCATCTCGACACATACACCCTGATGTACACCCCATACTCACCTATTGCCAAGACAAAATTGGTAAGCCATCCTTTCGCTGTATCACAAGATTTCTATTGCATGTTATCTACACTGTATATCAGGTTTGTGTACCATTCAGAGCTGGCATGAAAATGCTACATTTGAAATTGAGTAAGCAAACAGGATTTCATGAAATACATAAAAATGCTGTAACTGATCTTTTCATTCATTCAGTTATTCATGTAGTCCATTCTTCCAACTCACACAGTTGTTTGGATCTTGCTTTTCACATGTCCTCAGACACTCCGTTCCTTTTTCTCCATGATTTGAGCATTTGAAGAATGTCATTGGAGCCACACAGTCTAAAAGCACAAAAGGCATATGGATGAGGTGGAGAAAATTAGCACACATCATAGCAGCGGTGACTCAGGTTTGAATTTAAATGGTAGTATTGCGGAAGAGCTAATTGCAGATCACCTTTTTGACTGGAGCAATGCAGTTTGCCAAGGTTACAGGTGCTGTAATTTGAACAAACAGTGCAAATAATTACTAAATCTACCATTAATAGTTAACAATGCATGTCAATATTATTAAATTGTTTGCCATTTGAACTATTGAAAACAAAAAATGTTAAAAAATGATTCAGAAAAAAGTTAATGGATACATTATGCGCAGTGTTGGGCAAGTTACTCTGAAAATGTAATCAAATTACTGATTACTGATTACTCCTTTTCAAAGTAATCACATTACTGTTCTGATTACTTTATTTCAAAAGTAATTAGTAACATTACTAGTTACGCTTTTTTTCTCCATGAAATTTATGAAATCCCAGCATACACACTCCCGATAAATATTTGTTATTAAAGCATCAACATTCACAGAACACTGTTATATTTAACTAAAGCAAGCGGCTGCTGCGTGCATGCCCTGTTGAAAAAAACAGCATATGCTGGTTAGGTATGTTTTGACGCTGGGATGCTGGTTTAAGCTGGTCCTTTGCTGGTTTATGCTGGTCATGTGCTGTCAAAGGACCAGCATAAACCAGCAAAGGACCAGTTTTAACCAGCAAAAGGACCAGCATAAACCAAAAAAGGACCAGAATAAACCAGCAAAGGACCACTTAACCAGCAAAGGACCAGTTTAAACCAGCAAGGACCAGCATAAACCAGCATCCCAGCTCAAAACATACCTAACCAGCATATGCTGTTTTTTTCAACAGGGTGGTTCGGCATGGCAGAATGCCAGCAAAGTGCACTACATTTATAATCTCTAAAAGACATCTCAGTTCATCAAAATCTCACAAATCTCTGTTATAACACAATAAATATATGCATAATGAATCTTTCATAATGTCTACAATTTGTGTGTTATAATGAGAGCGTGAACACGCAAATTTCAGCACTGCATTGCTCAACGCTGCAAACACGTGTTATAACCTAAATAGAAACTGTGCATACGCTTGCACCTGTTAATCGTTTATATTTTATATTAGTTCATGTAGCTTTTGTGCAATAGATGAATAACAATTTATTTGTTTTAGATATTTTATGTTTAGATATTTCTATTTTGCGGGAGTCCCGTGAATAATTTTATTCTCCCGCATCCCGCGCACACACAAGAGTCTCTGCACTCGCCTATCAAGTCTTGTCCTGCGGGAGCAGGTCTCTAATCCACTGGCACTTGACTTGACAATGCGTGTGCTACATCCTTTTTACAATCTCCAGATTATAAAACACTGCATTCTGTCAGCAACAACGCGGCAGTAACGTATAGATACTTCGGCTTGTAACTATACTATTACTATTTTGAAAATTATAACACATTAAATAACTCGGTTGCTAAAAAAGTAATCAAATTACAGTAACGCGTTACTAAGTAATGCGTTACTGCCCAACACTGATTATGCATCAACTACCCATATGTTAAACTGCACTTTATACCATTTAGCACCATCTTTGTCGAACACTGCTGATGGCTCTATGACCTGGTTGCCATAGTAACAAGGACACTGATCAGCATGTACACAGCTACCGCCTTCATTGAGGTAGGTTCCCTCAGAACAGGTGCAACCATCTACAGGTGTGAAGGACCCTTGGCAGGTGTTGTCTTGTTCACTGAGAGAGCGGCAGGTGCTGCCACAGCTGGTTACCCCATAGGAGTACTTCATGTTCCCTGAACACTTCGAAATCATGTCTGTGTAGCCAGAGATAGACAGAGGCAGATTTGTAACAGAGTGCACATACAGTATAACTATTTGTTAGTATGTGTACTTTATAAAGTTCTCACCACAGGGGTCAGAATCCATCCAGCCCTGGAGAATGACTCCTCTGACAGCACAGGCGTGGGCATAGTTGGACACGGCTGCACACATACACTTCCTAATATCTGCACATTTGCAGGTATCGTAGACACACCACTGCAGAGAAAAACAGATTGAAGTCAGAGTGAAGCGGCTATTTGAACAAGGAAAAATGTAGGGCAGGACTTGATTTTGTCCATCAGGAACTGATTGGATCATCTGAAGTTCTAGATCTAGTCACTGTCCACTACCAGTACTGCTCCCATCTGTTGTCTATGCACAAATAAAAATTCTCAACTCTTTACTGTTGAATAACATTTATCATCTTTTAATTAAGTTTTATGATATCATATAGTGATAGTCACATATAGAATATAGGCTTTACTTTAGTTGCACATTCATATAGAGACTATTTGAGCTTCTATTATAAGCTTCTATGTGAACTGGACATTTCGAGACTCACACCTACACTCACCAGCCACTTTATTAGAAACACCTTGTTAGTAACAGGTTGGACGTCCTTTTGCCTTCAGAACTGCCTTAAAGGGTTAGTTCACCCAAAAATGAAAATTCTGTCATTAATTACTCACCCTCATGTCGTTCCAAACCCGTAAGACCTTCGTTTATCTTCGGAACACAAATTAAGATATTTGTTATGCATTCTGACAGCTCTCTGACCCTCCCATAGACAGCAAGGGTCCTTACACGATATAGATCCAGAAACGTAGCAAGGAGATCAGTTAAATAATCCATGTGACATCAAGGGGTTCAACAGTCATTTTACGAAGCTACGAGAATACTTTTTGTGCGCAAAAGAAAAAAAAAACGACTTTATTCAACAATTTGTCTCCTATAGCGTCATTTTGGGGAGTATCACATACGTAAACAGCGTATGTTGTTCTGTGTCAGCTGTGCCACACGGATACGTTTTCTATGTTGTTTGTGCTTTGATTTGAAAGAAAACAACGTATCCGTGTGATGCGGCTGACACAGAACAACATACGCTGTTTGCGTCCAGTGGATATTCTCCAAAATTACGCTACAGGGTGATGCGGTGACGAATTGTTGAATAAAGTCGTTTTTTTTTCTTTTGCGCACAAAAAGTATTGTGCTTCATAAAATGATGGTTGAACCCCTGATGTCACATGGATTATTTTACCGATCTCCTTGCTACGTTTCTGGATGTTGATCGTGTAAGGACCCTTGCTGTCTATGGGAGGGTCAGAGAGCTCTCAGATTCCATCAAAAATATCTTAATTTGTGTTCCGAAGATGAACGGAGGTCTTACGGGTTTGGAACGACATAAGGGTAAGTAATTAATGACAGAATTTTTGGGTGAACTATCCCTTTAATTCTTTGTGACATTGATTCAACAAGGTGCTATTCGAACATTCCTCAGAGATTTGGTCTATATTGATACAATTAAATCATGCCGTTACTGCAGATTTATTGGATACACATCGATAATGCAGATCTCCCGTTCCACCAAATCCTAAAGGTTTCGTTTTCATAGGGGGGCACACTTTTCTATGATCTCAGAAACAGACATTCACCAATACAATAACAACCTGTATTATAACTTAAATAGATCAAGTTCTAGATTACAACAGATTTAAAAAGATAGTTCAACCAACAACATGCTATAGCATGTTTTTGCAGCTTTTAGCAATGTAGCCAAACATCTGACAACTTTTGTGTTATGTTATATTATTTGACTTTTATGTATTTATGTTGGAATCCAGTCACAGCTCAAATTGCCAAGTTTTGTTCTGCACGCTCGCAAATCATCTCTTTATTACAAAGTGTAGACACTATGTAAATAAGAGATTCACTGCGCCGTGTCGAGAGATTTGTTGATTATAACTTTGTGAGATTGTGATGAACTAAGATGGGTGACAGCTTTTTAATTATTATAAAGGGAGCTTTCTATGCCATATATAATCCTTTCAGAATTTGAATTGTTTTTCATACTGCTAAGAGAACCAAATGCCACGTACACTCTACAAAGTTTTTGGAGTGACATCCGCAAATGAAAGATTTACTCTCGAAATTGCAATAAGTAGGCCTAATAACCATAGCGATGGATCGGACAAAAAAATTGTCAAAATACTCGCAAGGACATGACTCGCAATTAAAGCTTTTCAATTTCCAACAACACAATAATAATAAAACAATACATATAGCAATAAAAAAATAGCTAATATAACATTAGCCGCCTCATCATTAAAGTAGTTGAAAGTGGCCTTTGAGAGTCTTTGAGTGAAATATCCTGAGAGCTTTATATTTCACTCATTAAAACACTTAGCCTACATGATAAACTTGTTGCGGTCACAGACAAAATTTGATTTAAGATCGCATGCGCAGCTGAGCAATTTTAAGGGCGATTTCTTTTAAGGAATCACGTAGGCTATGTTATAAACTTAAGACACTGTCTTACATGATTTATCTATACAACATGCTACACTATGCTACGCTAAAAGTATTTTCTGCTATCTGTAGGCCTATAACCATGAATTTGAATTTTACAAATGGGAATGCAACAAATTTATGACAATGTTTTATACATTCAGGCTACCCAAGTTATAGTGAAAAGTTATTTAAAAGCATCTGTAATGCAATAAAGTAATTTGCAAGGTTTTTTCGAGCTATTTTTTAAAACATTTGATACATGGTTTAAAAAATTCTGCTATAGGCCTACAC
Organism: Sinocyclocheilus anophthalmus; assembly: GCA_018155175.1. NCBI lineage: Eukaryota > Metazoa > Chordata > Actinopteri > Cypriniformes > Cyprinidae > Sinocyclocheilus > Sinocyclocheilus anophthalmus. The sequence continues at coordinate 61,056 of JADLZN010006659.1, read as the reverse complement.
ACATATCAGACAAAATTGCATTGAGAGGAAAAAAACCGGGGGGGGGGGGGGAAGTTGTCACAAATCCTTAATTTTATGTATCAGACAAAGGAACTTACAAATCAGGAAATAGCGCCGCTATAAAATTATATTACAAATTGATAAATACAAATCATAAAAAAACCCAGAATGGAAATCATTGTAAAGAACATATAAAAGTCTAGCCAAGACGAATGTATTTAAAGAGAAACTGAAACGCACCATACATCTTTCATCCTGCACAAATACAAATATTTCCCACGAGAGGCTCCGGTGCGATTGCTTGGTTTTTTTCCTTATAACAGCGGAAACTACTTAAAATACTCTGTCATTTTTGGTCATACAGATACAAAAAAGACATTGTTCGGAACTGTAAAGGAGCCACTTTCATATGTGTACACTCACAATAAAAACAAAACATTGTGATTTTGTAAAATAAAGAAAACATGGGGTGTGCTTTCAGCTTTCAGTTTCCTTGAACTTAGCGTGGTCACAAAAATGAAACAGTTTTTTATTTGGTTTTGTTAATATGTGAATTATTTAAATGAAATATATTTCGTTTAGGACTATTTATTTTATTCCTTTTATATAGGCCTATGTTGTTTTATTCTGTTTTTCTCCCTACACAGAAGCGCTGCAGGTGCATGAGGTGACGATGTGTGTGAATCCTTATGTTTGTGCCGCTATTTTGCGCCCCCCGCACTGTGTGCCTGTCCGCTACGCCAATACGTGTTATTATCTTCCTATTAAGTTACCATTGGAGAGATTGGTGGTGCTTTGAGCTAAATGTCACGAATACATGATTTATTCCGCAATATTCCTTGACTTGATCAGTAAAATGAATGTTTTTTATTCTCAATATTAAGTTCAATCGTGATCATGTAAGCAGGGGGGCCCGTCGAGTCATTTGGGGGGGGCATTGCCCCCCCACACCCCCGATCATTCAGGGGTGCAAATCTGGCTTAAAATCAGGCTTAAAATCCTCTAGTGTGTGGCGAGCTTAAGTAAATGTGGTTTTCAATCTCAAACACTGACAGTGTGAACTTAACCTTTGATTAAAGTTTACAAGGACAAGTGAATAAAAAAAAAAAAGATTTGCACAGATAAGTAATTTATAATAAATACGGCAATACAAAAAAATAAAGGTGCTTAAATAGTTTTCTTCACCTCGATGCCATAGAAGAACCATTTTTGGTTCCACAAAGAACCATTCAGTCAAAGGTTCATTAAAGAACCATCTCTTTCTTACCTTTCACCACAAATAACCTTTTGTGAAACAAAGGTTCTTCAGATTTTAACGGTTCTTTATGGAACCATTTAGACAAAAAGATTCTTTGTTGGCATCGTGAAGCACCTTTATTTTTAAGAGTGTATATTTAAATATGATTGCATGGTCAGTTGAGTGTTTGTTGCAGAAAGACTTACTTGGTAGTACATCTCAGGACATATTTCTGAGTGACATGCAGCAAAGCTGCCATTTGGGTTTGTGAGACGGGAACACCAGTCTTTTGCAAGTTGCTCTATGAGGAAAAACATCAGAGAAGATTTGCTTGCTTACTTTGTTTAGCGCAGCAGTCTTTTTCTTCTGCTATGTCAAGAATGATCAAATTATCAACTGCAACATGGATATTGTGAGCATGTTAAGCACCTGTTTCTATATTCAAGCTGCAGGGGTTGTCAAATGTGATTTCAAGATCTGGGCAATTTTGTTTCCAAAAGTTGACAAAGGATGTTGGTGTGCCCTCTATGATGCCCGATGTTGTTTTAAAGTCATCTGATTGGATGTCGTTATAGTTCCCACACAGACCTGAGAGAAGCAAGGTAAACAGTGGTTCAATTGATACTCTTAAAATCAAAATTGTCTGGATTTGAGTCCAAAACAGTTAGCTTTGAGGCATCTATATGCTACAAATAAAAACAAATATTCCAAACATTTAAAATCTGCAGTCTTTCTTTTCCAAAATGATTTTTTTATAAACTCACCACTCATCTTCCCTTTCTCTTCAGTGCTGGCTACAATATACAACTGCATGACAGGAGCCAACTGGATCTCTAGACGAAGACTCTTCATTTCAGCAATGATGAAAGAGGAAGTGGGCTGGAAGATGCTCACAGGACCTGGGACAATGAAATTATTGAAAAAGGAAATTACTGATTTTTTTGTATATATTTTTTAATAAAGATGAAAAAGTAAGTTTCTTATATTTGACAACAAACCTGTGGTGAAAGGAAACATGTATGAACTGATTCCATTCACTGCCACAGATCCACCAGAAGAAAAACTAATCTGTTTAATGAGTAAAACATCAACAAAAAGACATTACTATTAATATGATTCTCATAGTAGTAGTAGTAGTAGTAGTAGTAACCAGTATAAGCATTATTGTTAGTAAGAATGATTAAAGAATAAAATTATTCAAACCCAATGCTTACAGTGGTCCCTGGAATGACAAGGGTGACTGAATTTAGACAAGTGTCTGCTCGGGCCGGATCACAATTTGCCAGATTTCCCACAACTGCAATGTCACTGTCATTAGAGTGCTTTAATTAAATAAAAGAAAGAAAAAATGATTGTAAGAACCTTTATAATATCCACAGTTTTCTGATTGTAATATAAACCATGTGAATAAACATATAAGTGAAGGCTTTCATTTATCTCGCCCTGACAGAAAACATCTAAGGATTATCTGCTGTACTGACAGACCTTAGTAAGGATGTAGTCACAGTTGCCACTGAAGGTGAAGGTCTTTCCATCATAAGTGGTGATGTGAGACCCTCCAACAACAGAGCAGATTCCGGGACATTCCAGGTATGTACAAGTCCAGTGTCCAGCGGCGCACACACTGACACGATACGGCAGCAGTGTTAGCACTGGGAAGGCTAATTTAAATGTGACTTTAGAATTGTAAAAAAGTTACCATTTTTTGCAAGCTTGTTTGTAAGACTCTCCTGATCGATATACTGTGCTGTCATGCAGACAAGGGCACTCGTTCACAGGAACGCAGCCCCTCAGACCAATGTCGTCTTCCACAGTGCCTTTACAAAAAGAAGGCATGATACCATTTAATTTGGAAAAAATGGCTTTAATTGAACAGATTTAAATATGCAAGCACTTGACTTTGGATATTGTGTAAAAATTACCATTAGGGCAAAAACAGCCATCCAGACAGTGTTCTTTACACATTAGATTTGCATCTGGATCTGAGCAGGTGTTCTTGCACGGATTCCCACACTCCATGTATTGCAAGTTCAAATGACACGTCTTTGCTGCTCCACAGAACAAGACATTGCATGCCACAAATGTATCAATAATGTTGCATTGTATTTTCTTCACAGTGGTCCTTTTAAAATAGTAAGTGATTGTTGTTTGTATACATTTTTTAATACAACATGTTTTCAAAGTCTTCATTTACTGTATTAATTTAGGTTATGGGTGAATTATTTGGGTAACTTTGTAGTATTTATTTGCCGCCTTCGGACCTTGACACTATGAACTTCGCATTGCAACAGCTGCATAGTGATTCTTCAAAAACTGTAGAATCGTACAGCATATTGCAACGTCATGGGGGTTAGAAAAAGTTAGTTCATTTTTTCTTGCCATCATTACTGATACTCACAACAGAGCTGTTCTGTCCTCCATGTTCCTGGTATTCCTCCAGCATGAGTGCACTGTCGTGAAATCTCTGTGAGCGTGTTGCAGAGACAGTTGTGTTTGCCGTAACACTGACACAGGTCGTCTACACAGGCTTTTTCAAATGAACTCATGTCCATCACCCTGTAACAGTCAGCAAACCCTGGACTGCTGAGATACTGCTGGCAAACACTTGTCTAGGGTGGAAAAAAAATGATCATTTAAGAGGATTGTCTCATTGGAACCAATATTTTAATCTGTATACAAGATTAAGCAGTTTAATTTGAAATTTCCCATTGTTTTATTTCATGAGTGCACCCAAAATTAGATTTTGTCTCATACTCTACCTGGTCACACTGATCAATGGGAGGAAGTGTAACATCCTCACAGGTTTCAGTTGGTGTTGAAACTTTCCATGTGGCTGGACCTAAGAAGGGTTCAGATAAACATATTACACTAAACCTTAGTGTTTAAAATAAGTATGTGTCGACAGGTCACTCAACTTGCTGTATTTAAATCTTTATATGAATATCTAATCATTAATGAGTTAAAAACACCATGTTTACCGCTAACAGTGATATCGTCATGCTTGTTGCCATTAAAGTCTCCACAGAGTCCACAGGTCAGACCTTTGTACTTCTCAGGAAGTTCAATCTGGGGAACATCATATAACAAAATAAGGTGAGAGTAGAGACTAACATGATTTTAACATCTTTTTTCTATCTCTCTACATCTATCTATCTATCTATCTATCAACTATCTATCTATCTATCTATCTATCTATCTACTATCTATCTATCTACTATCTGAACTTTTGTTTATTTGACTAAACAATATTAACAAAGAATAAAAAAAAAAATTAAAAGACTAATTTGCAAAACCTGTTGGTTCACTGTTGCTTATTTAGGCATATTGCATGTTTGTCTTATGATGTGCAGCACTAATCAGAAGTCTGATCAGAAGTCAAAGATCAAGCTCAAAGATAAAAGAATGTGTGCGTAAGTAATGAGATAAGTATAGGTATCGTGTAAGTAATGAGATAATATCGAATCATACTGTTAGAGAGTTGTCTTCTTCCCAGAAGACAGTCACTCCATGTTTGTTCGAGATCTTGACACTTGTTGGACTTCCCTCAATTTTAATTCCATTCTTATAGGTCGGAACAGACACCCTGTTGGAGCATATAATAATAAAAAGTCAACATTAATAAAAAAAGGAAAGAAAAAAAAGAAAAAAAGGAAAACATTTTTTGTCTTGTTTTTCAGTAAAACATATTTTATTATACTAAAATAAATTTGGTTGAAAACATTGTGTAAGATTCTAATATTGAACTAGGCTTATTTTTGTAACTCCACTGTTTGAATATTTGATTTGTTTAAAAGCATATCTCTCGAAAAATTTGATTTATGCTAAATTAAAATAAAAACTAATATCTTGCACTTTTCTTTTCAAATTCATCTTCAAAAGATATATTTAATAATAACAAAATAATTAATATATATTCATAATATATATATAATATATAATACTGTGAATATGTTACATTTAATTATATACAATTAATATAAATACATACATAGTATTTAAAAACTGAATCCCACCCCACCTCACAGGAACAAATTTTTAAAAATATTGTTTTCAAGATGCGCTTTGCTGTATGGTACGAAACTCACATTTCTTCCCCCATGGTGATGTTGCCATTGGATTTTGATGATGTTCCCTCCACTTTATTGTGACTGTGCTAAATGGATTGAGCCATTCACGCTCTCTTTGCATTTTGGATGTTAAATCGAGAAACCGAATGGTCACACCTCACGTCAGACATATTGCATGTGTCTGGCCTTGAAAGAATGAACCATCAAAGGTCTGAGGGAAATTTCCCATGTGCTGCAGATCGTGGACTGATGATCAGGATTTGGTACAACTAAGCCAAGATAGAAAGGTTATAAACATGTGATATGTACTAAATACTTTATTTGAGCAAACAGATGTTCAGACATACTAAGCAATGCTTTGATTGCGCCACAGCGCCACAGTGCTTATACTTTTTTGGGGGGGAAGAAATTTAGTAATAATTTACAGTTAATTTATAGTGTAAAAACTTACACACTTCATCTTTAAATCCACTGAAGTGTACAATTTTAGATTCAACATAAAAAAATTTAAACATTAAATGTATGTAACATTAAAAAAGAAGAAAAAGAGGAAGAAGAATCTCCATACCTGTAGTTACTGGCACATTTGTCATAGAGAACGCTGAGAACAGAAAAAGATGGACCTATAGTTATTTTTGCCACATAAATTAAAATTGAAACAAAGTTGGCTACATGTTTACAGATAGCTTACAATAATTCTACAATACTCTTTGTAAATCTAATAAAAAAAATTAAAAAAATCTTTGTTACATTGTAATGATTCGGCTGTTTGAATAATTAACCGATCAAAACCTGAACATATGCCCTGAGTTTAATGTTCCATTTTGAAATATATAAAACAGTAGTTTTACGTGACATCTGTTAGTAAATTGGTTACTTTGTGAGATCTACTATTCACATTGATTCACAAAGAAACTATAAAGTATAATCCATAAACACAATAACTTATTCACCTGTTGTTGTTGTTGTTGGCCACATTTCATCCATTATTGCAAAATCATTCATGAAGTCTATAAACATAGAAAGACAGATATAGTCATATTATGTAGCTGATACTGTGTGTTTCTTGCAATAATTGATCATTTAGATTTTTCTAACCTGCTTGTATCAGCTGTAGCCCCACCAGTAGGGTGACCCATCTCAGCATCCACATCTGGGACATCCTCACAGCCCCCATGGAAGCAACAACCATCCTGAAGAGCTAATGTGGGCTATCTGTCATGACTTGCTCTTTTATACTAGGTCTTAGTTTGCTTTGGGACCATCTATTCCGTGGTCAGAAGGTGGATCCCAGGCTTAGGCATTATTGATATTTTTCCATTTAGTCTAGCTGTGTTTGAAGATTAAACATTTTCTGTCACTCACAACATAGTGTTTATCTCTGTTATCATCTCAAGGTAAACAAGGATGTGATGGTTGATTTGATCCTAACTTGGAGGTTCATACAATTTGTAGAGAAATTACACGACACGCTGTAAAATCCACACCCTAAAAGTCTACCTTGATGATCAGGTTTTTTTTTTTTTGCATTTCCATTTAAAGCTTTTGCGAGACCTTGTGCATTTTATAGGTTATAATGTTATCTTTTTTTTAAGAGATACTTTGATGGAAAACATTTACTTACACTGCACCAACAAACGACCTATTCTAATATTTATGTCTATATCTAATATGTATTTATCAACACCAAGTGGCTTCAATGTCTTATCAACTTTATAGCTTCAAAAATAATAATAATATGTTCGTAGCTTTTCTGTGTTACTTAACCTGTAAAACTAACCAGCAAGAATGTTATTATTAATAGTCATATTTCCAGATCATTAGTCATCAGTTCTTCTGTAAACACAGAAGGTGTTGTGAGGACCGCAGACACAGAGGTGCAGCTAGAGTTGCTGTTGAAAAGCAGCTTTCTATAAGAGATATTTCTCATGTCTGTGTGTCAAGTATTCACTGAGTTTTGGTTCATTTTTGTTATGCGTATCAGAAAGAAGTTCACAGAGACCGAGACGGCAGAAAACACACTTTATTTTCTTTATTTTGCAAAAGCGCAATGTTTTGTTGTTATTATGAGTGTATACAAATAAAATTAGACCCTTTACAGATTCAAATTATGTATTGATTTTATCTGTATGATCAAAAATGACTTAAATTCTTTTCAGTGTTATTAGGAAAAAATGTCACAAAATGCAGTGGGGGGGGGGGGGGGGGGGGGAGTCTGGTGCGTTGATGTGTAGTTTTTCGATCCACAAGATGTTAATTGATGGACTGGAGTCATATAGATTGCTTGTGGATTATTGTGATGTTTTATCAGCTGTTTGGACAATCATTCTGATGGCACCCATTCACTGCAGAGCATCCATTGGTGAGCAAGTGATGTACCGTAATGGTAAATTTTCTAGATATGTTTCATATGAAGAAACAAACACATCTACATCTTGGATGGCCTGAGGGTGAGTAAATGTTTTTAATATTTCTGTCATCACAATTATTGTTTGCTTATTGGTTACATGGCTGCCAAAAAAAAGGGTGCTATTATTTGCTTTCTTTTTTTTTAAATATAATGTACATTTATAATAATTTGTGTTTTATAACTTTGGCATTAAATAACAGAAAAACTGGTTAATGCTGATGTGTGTGTTGAGTGACTGACGACAAATTTGACATCTTTCTCTCTTCTTACCTGTAATAAATCTCTCAATATTTTATTCCTCTTTTGGAAAGTCATATAAATGCTATCGTAGGATACTTTTTTCGGCTCTTTGTGTTGTTGTTATCATTGATGTCAAAATTTGATGTGGTGCACAAATCGCTGACTTTGATCACTTCAAAATTTAATCTAGGCTACAATACAAGCCACCAATACAAAAACTTTTATAAGCTAACCCAAACATTTATAGAACCATCATTTGATCCAGTAGCACAGCAGAAGCGTGTATACTATAAACCTGTCTCAGTCTGTTTGATATGCTTGAAACCTAATTCTCTGAAACATGTCACGATTGATTGAGGACATAATCTGTTTGTCTTTGCCTCCAGTATAGAGGTTTGAATATTTAAACATTTCCCTTGCATTACCTTGTTGATTCTCTTTCAGCGTGCTATTTATATTTAAAGTGATGTCAGGGGATTAAATTCTGAGACTCCCTGAATGCATATAACAATTTACCTTTGCCTATTTTAAATTACATTTAAAAAACAACAGTGTAGGCCTACCTATACTGTAGGTTCAAGCAAAAGGGAAAGATTGTTTTATTTAAAAGCTACAAAGTAGACAAAAGTGGCATGCATTTATGGCACAAACCCCCACAAAGATCATGAAAGTGTCAATAGTGACTCATTAAAATGTTTTCTGCCTTCCGAGAAGGTACAGTACTTCCTTCAGGAAATGCAAATCTAAAACATAAGTTATTATTATTCAATCAATTATAAAGAAAGATGTTTAAACTCTCAAATGTTTGATTTGTTTGATTCCACATATATTCAACTTGAGGATGAATAAATGAATTAATTAATTTTCATTGTTTGGGTAAAATGACTCATCTTGCCAATCCAAAACTCATACCACCATATTACACATTTAGAGTGTAAATTCTGGCTTAGTGCGTCATGCTGTAGTGTGTATCTTCATCGTCACAGTTTTGTCCGAACTCACATCCTTGTTTGGTTTGAGATGATATCTGCAATGAATGTGCGTAACTGAAAGTTTGTTTCCCCATCAGGATTTCTGTAAATTTTTCTTCAAACATCCCTAGAACATTATGTTGATTCAACTGAAAGATAGTAATAGCGTGCTTAAGCCTGGTTTCCACCTTCTGATCAGACTACATTGCCTCAAAGACACTATAAAAGAGCAAGTGCTCAGACTGCTTGTGAGATCTATTATTATCTGTGGATAGCTCAAGCTTTTGAGGATGGATGTTGTCTCCATGATGAAAGCGTGACCTCTGAAAAAGTGAGTCTTCTTCAAGCAGTAGAAGGAGCCTGAGCCTCCAGAGATTCTGATGGAATGAATTCAGCATTTACACTTACAAGCTTGATATGGATGAAAATCTCTGGCTGGAGATTTTGAAGTGAGACTGAGAGTCTTGTAAAATTTATGTAAATCTACATAAATGTTAAGAAAGTTATATGGTCTTTATGTAGGCCCTAATCAATAGAGAACCAAAGCGTCAACGTTTTTGTTATTATATGTACTTTTAATAAATATTACCTGAAAAAGCAATTATTTTGAAATAATGTACCTAATTACACAGCTCTTGTACATGACAATTGAATTTGTTTCATTACATGCCACGCACCGCAATTATTTTTCTGTAATAATCTAAACTATGACCATGTGTGGATAATTGTTTCAAGAGAATTGTGTCAACAGAATGTGCAAAAATGACTGAGGAAAACTGTACCTTTCATTCATTAGGTCGATGACAGTGACTTCTTATAGTGAGATGTAGGTACTGCAGAGGATGACCTTACTGACACTGGAGATTACGTTTATGTATGCTATTCAAAATAGTTTAAATGATAAATTAAGATAACAATAAAAAAAAAATATTGCGTAAAATATGTTTAGCGTCCGTGGTAACCCAGTCAACACGTGAGATCATGCCATGATCACAGTGACATCACACAATCCTCATACTGTGATCCTCACGGTGTGAGTAATAGGTGAGCTCATTGTGAACTCAAACTATCCTCATACTGTGATCCTCACGGTGTGAGTAGTATATGAAATCATTGTGAGTTCAAATTTTGCGCAGTGAGAGAAGGGCAGTTCAATATTAGATACCGGGGATAAGATCTATCTACATCTTGGTGAAGATTACATAAAAGTTTCACAACTCCAGCACACATTAATCCATTGGATGCAGAGATGCAGATATGTTTCTAAATATCTAAAGTATATCGAGCGAATTACACCTTATAAAACTGCTGGAATTTGTGTGTAACAACTTAAATATAAGATGCATTACAATAAAATATAGTCTTAATTAGATCTCTCTACAGAAAGATTGCAGGTTTTAATAAAATGTTATTTAATAAAATTAGTAAGCTATATAAGCATATTTCCAGTATGTGCCTCAGGATTGCAAAGTATCGTCAACTCCTTTATGAGCATCAGTGGTAATCCTCTGCAAACTTTCAACACTTTGACTGTCAGCAAACTTTGGCTGTGCGTCTTGCGTCATCAGCCTGGAGCTAAAGTTAAATTCAGTTCGGTTACCTCCTATGAACAGGCTCAAAGAACAATTTGTTCAGAAATCGAACATCAAATTTGAAGCAAAAGCAATAATTAAAGCATATATATCGTTAAGGAGTGGCAACAAAAATTGGATACGGGAAACACAGGATGTCATCTTTATAAAATACAGCGAGAAGTAGGAGTAGTGAGGATATCAAAATTTTATCAAGTTTAAGGCTTGGTCACATGTTGAATAAAACTTTAAAATGAAATAAAGGAAATAAATAAACATCCAACAGGATTATGTGAGCAGTGTTGCACACTTGAAATACGAGAATATAGACAAGCGTAATGAAATGAAGATCAGGTTCATCTTTAATAAACAAAATAATAGTGCTATGTGTCTTTCACAATGCCCTTGAATCAAAAGAAATGAATAGTTGTACATAAAATAACAGTAAATAACAGTCAAATAAACAATAATAAAAACAAAACCGACAGCATCTTACCTGTTTTAAGAGGTGGGGGGGGGGGGGGGTACACAACTTATAATCATGATTTCTTGTTTGCCCAAGAGGGAAGTCAGGGAACATCTATGTGTTTGTCAAAAGTATTTTAATGAAAAACAAACAACGAAGAAGGAACTTAGAAAGGTGGGAGTGGAAGGAATAAAGCTTAAAAAAAAGTATAATCACTTATGGATTAGAGAGCTTATTTCTTTATCTCAAAAGTACAGAACTGATAAAGAGAACGAAGGTTTTTTTTTATGAAATAAGTAAACATTGGTCCACACTCCAACACTGAAGGTGACGATAATGCACCTTAACGCTGGTGCTACCACCATAAAACAGAAGAAGAAGAATAAACATCACTATTCAAGAATCAGCTACGGGAAATAGGTGTAGTAGAGTATAATGTTAAAAATATAGTAACATATGGAAATAGTGACCAAGGACGGAGATATTTGTTTAATTTTCTAAGGAGGAATGGACTGGAAGGACGAATTTAATTAAGATATAGTAAGTTAAAGTGAGACAGCAGATGGCAGTAATGCAACACTATGGATGCCAACTGCTGTAAAACTCCAATGAAGAAGAAGACAAACATCACTATTGTGATGTACATTTGTGTTAGGGACTGTTGATTGTTACACTGGAGAAATGGTGAGTGGCTTCTTTAATTGCTATTCATATATGCTAATATGATATTATAATACCAAAATGCACTGTGGCCTGGCCCCATGTTAGCAAATTAGTCAGGTACATGTGTTAGCCAAGTACATGTGAACCAGCCATCTTGCCAGCTGAGATTAGTTAAGTTAATTAGTTAATTAGCTAAGCCAGGAACACACTACACAACTGTAAGGCTGGTTATGAATGTAATTTGATACTTAAAACTGATCACACCCAAATGTGTCAGAGCCATTTGTGTTCAGTTGGTGTTTACAGTCAGCATTTAAAATCATAAGTGTTTTCAGTTCAGTCTTAAAATGATTCAGTTAGTCGTTAACTGTGTCCCTGGCTTTAGGTTGCATATCAGTATTTATGATTTGTTATACTTCCCAAATAAGATCATTACTAGACTACATTACTACCTCGGGATCAAATTTCAGTAACTATACAAGCATGTTTTGTGGAAGCATGGATGCATGATTCGTTTCATATTTTGTTTAACTAATAGTTATTTTCACCTGTTAGGTTGTTAGTAACTGATTGCAATGACATATTGTTCTCTGTTTCAGGATGTGTCATGTCTTTCCAAGGGGACAAAGAAATTGAAGTTAAGAATCGAAAAGGAGTCATCAAAACAACACCAGAAGCAGAATGTATCTGTCAAACGCCAACACCAAACTGAAAATAAATCAAAATGAACAAGGTAACCGAATTGTAGAAATACTTTGAAGGAAATAAAAGATGACATTCTACATGTTTGTGATATTACTGACCAATATTAGAGAATTTTTAGATCACAGTTAAAAGAATGAGTTTAACACAATGATATCACATGGTGTCACATGATATCACATGGTGAGCTCACAGTATGAGCGCACAATGAGTGTGCAGTGACCTCACATTGCGACCACAGTATGAGTGCACAGTGAGTGTGCAGTGACCTCACATTGTGACCATAGTATGAGCACAAAGTGAGTGTGCAGTGACCTCACATTAACAACAGTATGAGCGCACAGTGAGTGTGCAATGACCTCACATTTTTGACCACAGTATGAGCGCACAGTGAATGTGCAGATGACCGAAATTGTGCCACAGTATGAGGCACACAGGAGGGTGTGCCAGTGGACCTCCACATTGTGACCACAGTATGGAGAGCCCAATGAGTGTGCAAGTGACTCCACAGTGTGACACAGTATGATGCGCACAATGCTGTGTGCAGGGACCTCACCATTGTGTGCACAGTGAGTGTGCAGTGACATCACATTGTGACCACAGTATGAGTGTGAGTTGACCTCACATTGACCACAGTATGAGCGCAGAGTAAGTGTGCTGTGACCTAACATTGATTACAGTATGAGTGCACAGTGAGTGTGCTGTGACCTCACACTGACCATAGTATGAGCACAGAGTGAGTGTGCAGTGACTTCACATTGTGACCACAGTATGAGCACAAATTTAGTGTGCAGTGACCTCACATTGTGACTACAGTATGAGCACAAAGTGAGTGTGCAGTGACCTCACATTGTGACCACAGTATGAGCGCACAGTGAGTGTGCAGTGACCTCACATTGTGCGCACAGTGAGTGTGCAGTGACCTCACATTGACCATAGTATGAGTGCGCTGTGACCTCACACTGACCATAGTATGAGCACACAGTGAGTGTGCATTGACCTCACATTGCGACCACAGTATGAGCACAAAGTGAGTGAGTGCGCAGTGACCTCACATTGCAACCACAGTATGAGCACAAAGTGAGTGAGTGCGCAGTGACCTCACATTGTGACCACAGTATGAGAGCACAGTGAGTGTGCAGTGACCTCACTTTGTGACCACAGTATGAGCACAAAGTGAGTGAGTGCGCAGTGACCTCACATTGCAACCACAGTATGAGCACAAAGTGAGTGTGCAGTGACCTCACATTGTGACCATAGTATGAGCACAAAGTGAGTGTGCAGTGACCTCACATTGTGACCACAGTATGAGCGCACAGTGAGTGTGCAGTGACCTCACATTGTGAACACAGTATGAGCACACAGTGAGTGCGCAGTGACATCACATTGTGACCACAGTATGAGCACAAATTTAGTGTGCAGTGACCTCACATTGTGACAACAGTATGAGCGCACAGTGAGTGTGCAGTGACCTCACATTGTTACCACAGTATGAGAGCACAGTGAGTGTGCAGTGACCTAACATTGCGACCATCGTATGAGCACAGAGAGTGTGCAGTGACCTCACATTGAGACCACAGTATGAGCACACAGTGAGTGTGCAGTGACCTCACATTTTGACCACAGTATGAGCGCACAGTGAGTGTGCGGTGATCTCACATTGTGACCGCAGTATGAGCGCACAGTGAGTGTGCATTGACCTCACATTGTGACCACAGTATGCGCGCACAGTGAGTGTGCAGTGACCTCACATTGTGACCATAGTATGAGTGCACAATGAGTGTGCAGTGACCTCACACTGACCACAGTATGAGCACACAGTCAGTGTGCAGTGACCTCACATTGATTACATTATGAGCGCACAGTGAGTGTGCAGTGAACTCACATTGCGACCACAGTATGAGCACACAGTGAGTGTGCAGTGACCTCACATTGGGAACATAGTATGAGCACACAGTGAGTGTGCATTGACCTCACATTGTGACCACAGTATGAGTGTGCAGTGACCTCACATTGTGACCACAGTATGAGCGCACAGTGAGTGTGCAGTGACCTCACATTACGAACATAGTATGAGCACACAGTGAGTGTGCAGTGACCTCACATTGTGACAACAGTATGAGCGCACAGTGAGTGTGCAATGACCTCACATTTTTGACCACAGTATGAGCGCACAGTGAATGTGCAGTGACCTCACATTGTGACCACAGTATGAGCACAGTGAGTGTGCAGTGACCTCACTTTGTGACCACAGTATGAGCGCACAGTGATTGTGCAGTGACCTCACATTGATTACATTATGAGCGCACAGTGAGTGTGCAGTGCCCTCACATTGTGACCACAGTATGAGCACAAATTGAGTGTGCAGTGACCTCACATTGTGACCACAGTATGAGTGTGCTGTGACCTCACATTGTGACCACAGTGAGTGTGCAGTGACCTCACATTGTGACCACAGTATGTGCGCACAGTGAGTGTGCAGTAACCTCAAATTGTGACCACAGTATGAGCACAAAGTGAGTGCGCAGTGACCTCACATTGTGACCACAGTATGAGAGCACAGTGAGTGTGCAGTAACCTCACATTGTGACCACAGTATGAGTGGCGCTGGACAACCTTCACACTGACCAGAGTAGAGACAATGGGCCTCATTTATCAATCTAAAGTAGAAACGAGCGCAGATCTGTGCGCACAAATCAACTTACGACAGAGTTCACGTGTGAATCATGAAACATTCGTATGCCGCCAATCCCATCGTACGAATGACCGCATGTTGATAAATGTGGCGCCAGAAAACAATAGTCATTTGAATATCACGCCCCTAAAAACACCCTGGTTTAAAAGCCTCGCCCCAAGAGTTTACGACACGGAGAAACGAAACCCGGCCAAAAAGAGGAAGTAATCTCGCTAAAGAGAAATTGATCTTACTCCAAAAACACCCATTAACCTTGTAATTACAAACAATTAGGCTACATTAATATATGTAATGTATATGTATATTAAAATACTGGTAAATATAAACAGCCTATTTAGTTCCCATCACTCTACAACAAATATTTTAAATTAATGGTATTCAGAACAGAACAAGAAAGAAAAATAAGTAGTTATAAAATTATATATTAAACTATAAAATAAAAACACAAATTAGGCTATAGTGGCAGTCATTATAAACCGCATTACATACAAATGTACCAAAAACTGAAACGGCATTGGGCTCACGCACCTATCTCATACCACAAGAATCCAAATGTATCCATTTTTGTCATATTTGTAACATTTGTTTGCATAACTATTATTCATTAGGCAGCCTAAACATGGCTATATACTTCACTCATGTTCTAATATCCATATAAAATCCTTCACATGCGCAAAAATGTTTATTGTTTGGGCACTGCACGCTGATTTTACAGAGGACCTTTTAAAATAAACAGAGTAACTTTTATGTTTGGTTGACTGCAATTTAGTTTGATGATGAATGGCTGAAACGTCAGGCAACGCTAGAACTAATGTTGCTTGTGTGTGCGTGAGGCGCCTGTGCGAACAGATGGATTAAATCAAATAAAGATAAAAAGAATAGAAATAAAATGCATTAAAAGCGTCACAAAAACAAGCGTAGCCTATACTTGTTGCACAGTGTTTCCCCCCCCCTTTTGTTAATCTTTTAATTATATAATAGGCTATAATATAATTTTGTGTGATCTAGTGAATTTTATTCTTTTAGAACTAAGTTTCAGTTTGTCTCTTTCCACCGAAGCGCTGCAGGTGCAACGTGTGACGATTGAATCCTCATGTTGTTTCTGCTGCTATTTCACGCCTCTAAAGCTAAAGCCTGTACAAAACAACAACCAAAAAACAATCTAATCTAATGATTAACGATAGACTAATGTAGCTCGTTTTGACGGTCAGGAATATAAAAATGAACAAAAAGCTGTCAATCTACAATTCTCCACCGTATTTACTACGCTGTGCGCAAGTTCAGGTAACTCAAAAACTTGCGTACACGAGCTGAGACCAGACGTGAGATTTGATTGCAGCCACCGCTCACCTCCATATTGATAAATTCCAAATTTTGAATTGAAACGACCATACGCTCAATTTTCTGTCGTACGTTCATTTCGTAAATGAGGCCCAATGAGTGTGCAGTGACCTCACCTTGCGACACAGTATGAGCGCACAGTGAGTGTGCAGTGACCTCATTTTGTGACCACAGTATGAGCGCACAGTGATTGTGCAGTGACCTCACATTGATTACATTATGAGCGCACAGTGAGTGTGCAGTGCCCTCACATTGTGACCACAGTATGAGCGCACAGTGAGTGTGCAGTGACCTCACATTGTGAACATAGTATGAGCACACAGTGAGTGCACTGTGACCTCACACTGACCATAGTATGAACACACAGTGAGTGTGCAGTGACCTCAAATTGAGACCATCGTATGAGCACAGTGAGTGTGCAGTAACCTCACATAGCGACCACAGTATGAGCGCACAGTGAGTGTGCAGGGACCTCACATTGTGACCACAGTATGAATGCAGTGAGTGTGCAGTGACCTCACATTAACAACAGTATGAGCGCACAGTGAGTGTGCAATGACCTCACATTTTTGACCACAGTATGAGCGCACAGTGAGTGTGCGGTGACCTCACATTGTGACCATAGTATGAGCACAGTGAGTGTGCAGTGACCTCATTTTGTGACCACAGTATGAGCGCACAGTGATTGTGCAGTGACCTCACATTGTGACCACAGTATGAGCGCAAAGTGAGTGTGCAGTGACCTCACATTGTGACCACAGTATGAGCGCACAGTGAGTGTGCAGTGACCTCACATTGTGACCACAGTATGAGCGAACAGTGAGTGTGCAGTGACCTCACATTGTGACCATAGTATTAGCACAAAGTGAGTGTGCAGTGACCTCAAACTGTGACCATCGTATGAGCGCACAGTGAGTGTGCAGTGACCTCACATTGTGACCACAGTATGAGCGCACAGTGAGTGTGCAGTGACCTCACATTGTGACCACAGTATGAGCGCACAGTGAGTGTGCAGTGAACTCACATTGCGACCACAGTATGAGCACAAAGTGAGTGAGTGCGCAGTGACCTCACATTGTGACCACAGTATGAGCACACTGTGACCTCATGGTGACCTCATGTGAGATTCAAATTGTTGACTGGTATGAAAATGATCGCTGCGAGATGCTGCCGGAGTGAACGATGCTTGAGAGAGTCGTGAGTGAACGTTTGTTGCCAGATCCAGCTATTATAAGCGTATTTGGACTCATCTTTTCCACTGTTGACGCTTTAGAAATTGAACAAAGTGGGAAGTTGTAGTTTAGGTTTAGCGATATATTTATCTTATTTTCAAAATATTTGATATATATATATTAAGGTTTTTATTTGTTTTCATAGCAATATCTGGCAACACTGCATCGCCGGTGTTGTGCCGAATTCTGCACCTCTGCCAGATTATGCACCCCCTTGTTGAAATTGTTACCTGATTGCCTTATCCCAACCCCACCCCTAATCCTAACCCTCCCCCACAAAACTATCCAATAACTCTACCAATCTAAGGGATGAATAATCTGAAGGGTGAATTCGCCACTACACTGCACTTAAACTGAAAGTATCTAGCAACCCAAGGACAGGTTATTGTGAAGGATACCACATTCGGTTAGGCAAACGAATGATAATAAAAAAAATAAAAAAAAATTCATATCTTTCAGAAGCGTTATCAAAAAAAAGTCGCATTTCGAATAGTAGGCTACCACAGTCGGTAGTTTGGAGAATGAAATGAAGAGTGTGCATGAAAAAGTCTATGCTATTTCTTTCAGTATAGTAGTTAAATTTTTTACAAAGTAATGCTAAAAACATTCATAAGAGCACTAGACAAAGTTATTATCTATATAGCAATGGCTATTACTCAAAACTATAACAGTAAAATGTATTGTTGCATGAATAATAAACAACTGATAAAATTATCCACCCCAACCTATAGTAAAATATAAACAAATTTTGATGCAACAAATATGGTATAATTTAACAATGTCTATCCCTCCAAAACAGAGAAAACATATTTCAGAAACATCTACATGTCTGTCTCTTTTAAAGTGTTTAGTGTATATAATGAGTTGTATTTGTTGGGGTTATTGCAGCACAATTCTTAACCCCATCCCAGACCTCACTAATTTTCAAACCCTGGCTACGGCCATGCTATCAGTGTATGAAGGGAATCCAGGAGACTATAATTGATGCTCTTTAATATGCTTTATTGTGATTTTAATCAATTTCATTGAAAGGAAAAATAGCCTACATCATTATAGCATGCATTACTAAAAAGTATAAAGATTTTTTTTAACAGCCCCTTCAAGAAATAACTGCATTGATTATTGTAACTATAACCTTTAATCAATCCATGCTGCAATATCTGCCACAAAAAAAAATTATAATAATAATGCTCTACAACAATCAGCTTAAATCATCATCGTCACTTTTGGTTATATATAAAATTTAAAAAAAAAATGTAATTTTCTTTCTTGGGCGTGACAGATCAACAGAAGTCAAGCAAGATATTTTTTATCCACAGATGCTCTATGCTGTTTTTAACAGTGTATTTTTTAAAGTAAAAGGGTATAAAAATGATATGGTAAAACCTGATAATTGGTTACCGTTCCTTTACTATAAATGGCAAAAAACTGTACTGGATCTAACAGGACATTTTGTCATTTTTTTAACAGTAAAATGCTTTTAAATGTACAGATTTTTGTAATCATCACAATCATTTACAGCGAAAAACCATAAACTGACATTCCCATAACTTGCATTTTGCCTGTTACCTGTATCATTATTGTGGCTATCAGTATATTACACAGGTACAAAATAGATCGTATTACTTTAGGTGGAATATTAGCATTATGTCAGATAATGAAATGTACAGATTTGTACCATAATTTTAGTAATGTCCCCTTGAATAGTATTCTTCATTCTAATTTTTTCTCAAATTTCTCAAAACTTTTCAGTGTATTCGTCACACTTGGTAGGAGTGCATCTGCAGCTCTCAACATAAATGTAGTCATGAAGGATCTCGCTGCTGTTGGCACATTTCAGCATCGCCTGTCGTTGGCTGAATTTCTCCTCCTGGCAGCAAGAACAGTTGTGCATCATGGTGTTCTTTTCCATCGAATACCTGCACGGGTTTACAAGAAAACACCAGTCAGATGGCTGCAGTATATCTGGATGTGAGCTTATCCTAACAAAGGTTTGAATGCGTAAGGCACAATTAATAATGCATGAATTTCAGCAAATACATGATGAAATACCAAACAAAATGGCTAACAAATGAGCTGACTTCATTTTATTGAACCTTTCTGCTACAGTTTTTGTCGTTGTTGTAACTCTTAAGACATTTACGGTTCTTCTGAGAATTTGAAAGAAAAAAAATAATTATGTGTCATGAAAAGGTGTGCAATTCTCTCACCTTGATCCGTCGTCACAGTGGCCAGTGCAGGATGCAACTTCTACATCCTCGATGGAATTGCAATCTTTCACATGCAGACGGATGACGTTCTTCTCAAGAACACAGTTGCTGGTTTCACCTGAGAGATAACAGAGGCAGGTAAGCCTTACCTCTCGTGAACAATATATGCTTTACATTTTATGTAGTGCCCAACATGTTATTTTTCAGTCTACTTAACATCATTTAAATGATCTGCATAAATATAATAGGGTGGAAAAACGATTATAACGTTTTTGTCAGACTTTAAGGAAGCAATATCTTACAGATCTGGCAGCATCCATCTTTATCAAATTGCACTGTTCCCTGTAAGAACACAAACAATAGAAAGGAAACCATTTAGTATGGTAAAATTCTGTCTGAATTGTGCGATTAAAAGTCACAATTATCTTTGTTAATGTATTTTACCTGTGGCCGAAACAGGATTCCATACAAAACAATGATCACAGCCATTTGAACATAATTACTTTTCCCAAACATATTGTACATTTTCATTGATTTGCTACAATTTGCACATCTTATTTTCTTTAAACACTACCATGCAATTCTCTAATCCAGTGTTCAATGGTTAACACTGCCATTTAGACTTTTTTTGTACAACATTTTGACAAAATTAGTAATTTATACTGCAGAAGAATGTCAAAGCGACTTTTTTTATTTTTAGTGAATAATTGACATTTGGTCCCTTACACAAAGAATCTAGAAGACTACTTTTTGTAGTGTCCATTTTTGAGCCCTTATCCACTTTCATTGCTTGGAACAATATGGAGGTGAGTAAATGATGATATAAAATACAAGCGGAACAAGGATGTAATCTGTGCTCCTCAAGTTCAGATGCTGTACTTACAGGCACACAGTCATCTGGATTAAAGGGTGGGCACTGCTTATAGCTCTCCATTGTCATAAACATGCCATTCCTTTTCAGACAGGTAGCATTCATGCATTTAAAATTGTACTGCTTTCCATCCTAAACAAAAAGAAGACTGAAACATGAAGACTGAATAACAGAGCAGATGATGAACTGAAATAATTGAAGAAAAGTTTGAGAATATTTTTAAATGTACCTTGAGAACATGTCTGGTTTTGTCTGGTGCATCATAAATACAGGCTACTTGTCTACATGATCCACAGCACTCTCCATCTTTTTTCACATATTCAAACCCCTTGAAGTGCAAACACAAACAAGTTTATATGATAGTTTTAATACTACCGCACACAATGCTGCATTGGGGCTGTCACAAACATCCTCAATAGTTGGAAAAATGTGCAAAAATGTGAAATAAGCAACAACCAAAAACATCCAGTAGAAGTGTTTGATGCGGGGTTGAAGCTACAGATTCTACTTACAGGCCCACAATCAAATGAACTCAAGTAAGAACATTCTGTTTTGGTCTTCTCAGTCACAAACGAGCCATTCAATTTATAACAGGTAACAGTTTCACATTTGTAATTGTCAACGTCTCCATCCTAACAAAAGATAGACAAACTCCATTAGGGCTGAAGAATAAAGCAAGATTCTTTGTCTGATGAACTGAAAGACTGAATAAAAGTTTAAGAATGTTTCCAGTGTACCTTGAGAACATGTCTGGTTTTGTCTGGTGCATCATAAATACAGGCAACTTGTGTGCATGTTCCACAGCACTCTCCAACTTTTTTCTCATATTTAAACCCCTTGGAGTGAAAAATAATTGTATACAGTGGTTTTAATAATCCAGTGGCACCTTTTATTGCACTTTCAAATGTTTTAAGTAATACTTTACAAATGATGATGTTAAAAATGAGATGTAAAACAATATAAAATCTTTATTTTTAAAATTCCTTTCTGATCTCGTCTCCCTTTCTCTCATACTTTGCTTGTAAATATTGTTCTTAATCTTACCCTAATAAACGAGAAAAAAACCTGCTTATTATTATTATTATGCGAATTTCCATAATAGATGGAAAAATGTGCAAAAAAATTTAAATAAGCAACAACCACAATACATCCAGAACTAGTGTTTTATATGTGCAGTTCAGTCTAGATAATCTACTTACAGGCCCACAGTCCTTTGAACTCAAGAAAGGACATTCTGTGTTGTTCTTCTCAATCACAAACGAGCCATTCATTCGACGGCAGGTAACAGTTTCACATTTGTACTTGTACTCCTCTCCACTCTACAAAAAGACAGCCAGAAGACTGAGGAACAGAGCAGATTCTTTGTCTGATGAACTGAAAAGATAGATAATGTTTTCAAATGTACCTTGAGAACATGTCTGGTTTTGTCTGGTGCATCATAAATGCAGGACCCTTGTGTACATGATCCACTTGGGCACATGTCAATGGCACAATCTACAACAGTGAGAGGGGACTTAAAAATGGCACTGCAATCTTGAAGGAAAACCTATTAAAAAAAGAAACTAACTAATCTTACGGCAAACTTGTTTGCTACAGCATGGCTCTGAGGGATTGGTGACATTGACCAGCACAAAGCCGGGCTCAGAGCAGATCTCAGGATTTACATCAGGACACTCTTTGGGCTTACAGAACACTGATTGGCTTGCTCTATCACAGACACAATCCTCACAGTTGTACCTAAAATGCTCATCATACTGCAACGGAAACAAAAAATTAACAGCCATGGGATGCTTTTTCAACAAGTGGCTATTAAATGAAGAGTTTAAACCTTGCTGTACCTCACGGGGAGTTCCAGACGGGTCCAAGCATCCTACAAGAAAAGACCAAAATCAGAAACTTTCCAAAAATTGGTTATGAAATGCATGTTGATGTGTTTGATGCAGGTACAGAATTAAGACCAAGGCTCCACCTCTAATAGACACACACACACACGCCCCAACCCCAGAACCCACATCACAAACCCACACTCCACACGCACGCACGCACGCACGCATGCACGCGCACACACACACACACACACACTCTCTATCTCACACACACACACACACACACACACACACACACACACACACACACTGTAATGGCCTCTCACCACATTTTGGCAAACATAATCCTGACTCCTTGTTGAAGAGTATTGTGTTCTCAGGGCAGAAGCAGCCTTCTGTGGGCACTGTTATGCTCTGCATAGGCCTGGAATTCAAATATTATTTACAGCTTATTACACACAATACATTTATATCACATTAAAATGTCCAAGGAGGGTGTCAGTGTTTTTACTGTAAGCACTCATCCAAACTTTTGACTCAACTGCATGTGTAATGTGCAAAATATTTTGGCATGCTCATCAGAAGTAAACAATAAGAAGTAGTAAACGATTTCAGCAGATATTGTTTAACTCTTAAACTGTACAATAATGCTATCTCCTACCCATGTATATTTGTCATTAATCAGCACTGAATTTTGTCTTTCCACAATGGTCTAAATTATTTCAGAATAAAAGGAAAAAGGGACATAGCCTACCCATCTCTACACGTTGGTGGTTCAGATAGAACACAAGGCAAAAAGATTTTATCTTCTGGACATTTAATGTCTGAGGAAGAAAAGATAAAACAATTTCTTCATTCAAATCTCTATAGCACCTGCACAACATTCCACTTGAAACAGGAAAATTAGTCTTCAATCAAAATGTATTTAATTTGATAAAATATATTTATACAGATTAAATTAAATCGTTTTGGTATATCAATGAACTTACTGCAATGCTTAGTGTAGTTCCTCCAATGTATGCAGACTCCGACCTGTGAGCAAGCACTTGCATAGCTCTGAAGACTGGCACACACCATGGTGGAGTTGTTCATATTACAACTATCCAATTGACAAGCTAAAAAGAAGTTTTTAGGGGGCACGTGGGAATGGCACGCTTCGAACAGCCTGGGGGAGTTTAGAATGAAGAATAGATGATTGAAAGGACAAATATTACTTTGGAAGCAATCATGCAAAGTTTGTTGCACTTTTTTTTATTACACCTCATAGAATGCACTCACTTGCTCTCGAGAAGGTTACATTCAGATTGGGCTGGGCATGGTGTCTTTGGCATGGATGCGGATATATTCAAGACTGGGGGTTTTGGAGTTGGTTGGCAATTTTTGCCATTCACACCACTGGCTGGCCAGTAATCTGCCATCACTTCACAGTCACTGACCAAGATGCCTCCAGGGATCATGCAGTCATCAGCCTGGTTGTTGTTGCATGTTCCTTAGTGAGAATTATTTGGAACAATTTAGATTAATAATGCACAAAAACAAACCTCTTCATACAACAACGGCGTTCCTTTTTTATTTTACATCACCATGCACATATTGTTTTATTAAACAAAATACATTTTTACAGCTTTCACAGTTAGTGAAATATTTACAAAATATCCTTTTATTTATCTGTTCTCCGCTACAACTTATGATTTTATTGTTAAATTACTTTAACCTGATATGACCTCCTTAACCCTTTAAACTTTTTTTTAATGTGCTGACTTACCACAGTGGCCTTGTGTGTTGTTTCCAAAATGCTGCAATGGCAGATTGATGCTAAAGCCAAGGGTTCTGAATGTTATATCAACATTCAGCTCTGGAATACTCAGAAACAATTCTCGTCCTGAGCTTATTACTCTCACACCACGGTGAGCATATGGCAGAGTTAGCTTAACATTGTCCTTCAGAGCCTTATAGAAAAACAGGCAACCACAAAGAAAACCAACACATTTACAATACAGTGCAGACCAAACACATAGTGAAAGTCTTTTCGCAATCTTACTGTAGGTCTCACCTCTAGATCCGCACCTCCAATGTGATTCCTAAGTGTGATGACTTGATCATTGTAAGACACAGTAATGGATCTGGGACAAGATGCATGCTCACCAATATCACAGTAGTTATTGTCAATGTAGATCTTCAAATGGTATTGAGGCCTAATTTCCTCCATTAATATATAAGTGCAGTTTCCTTGATAACTGTAGAAGAGTCCATCAAATGTGATGTAATGTGAATTACCCCAGCCTTGACAAAAGCCTATGATTAGGAGAGGGTGAAAAATAAGAAAAGGTTATGGACCAAACACTAAAGTTAGTCAGTTATTTCAGTAGTCCTCAGACCCATCTAGCACTACCATTAGCACAGTATCATTTTATTGCTTATAATGTTTATATATTTTTTGTCCTGTTGTCAATGCAGGATCAGGATCTTTAATTTGGTTGGAATTTTGGTTGTAAAAGTGTATTTACAGTTCCAAATCTCATCAGTTGAGTTAGATTAGAGTAGGAAATAACATTAAGAATGGTAAACCATAGGACTGAGCAGACCCTTTGGTGGAGTGGTGGATAGTGTATGCTTTGGTGGCATAAATGGCATCCACTTCACCTTATGCAATGTGTACTTAAAGAACGTAAAATGCTACATGCACAATGAGCCAGGAAAGAGGACATTATTAAACATTTCAGTGACTGATGGCAACCACAAAGTTAGAACTACAGAAGGAACAGTTTACTTACAATCACAGGCATACTGCTGGCAGCATTGGTGCTTATCATAGACCAGAACTGTTGGCTGATGATTTTCACAGGTGATGTTCTGGAGCAGAGGACATTGCAATGGGGCAATCTCAATGACGTCTCCCTTTATGCACTTTGCCATAGTGCAGTTAGATATGCTGAAGGTTTCGTTAGTCTGGAAATATTAAAGAAAGTACTAGAATTAGAGAATCTGATGAAAGGCAAATTGAATGGTATTCATTTGTTGCTTCCTTGGCTGTTTCAAAATGGGCATGAAGAACATTCATAAAAAAATTATTCTTGCAAAAACATCGCATTTTGTACTTATAAACTCTTACACTGAAAAAAATGATAACCTAAAAAATGTGCTCAATGTGGTAACTGAATCAACCTTATTAGGTTACAGCGAAACTAAATTTAAGGGTAAGATCAGATAGGAATAGTTCTTTAACGTAATAATCACAGGTTACCACTTTTTACAGTGTACTATGAAATGGCACGTTTGTGTAATCAAAAACAGAATGAATGTATATGTTAAATGCATATGTATATTTTACAGTTTTGTTCCATTTAGGACAGTCATATTGTGGAGCAGGTGTAGGTGATATAGGTGACAGACATAGCTCAGTGCTGTTCTGAATTGCACAGGTTATGGAGCAGATCATTGTGAGACAAATTCCTGAGCCAATGTGCTTCTGATCCAATATTGACTCTCCTATAAAAAAGGGAAAGTAATCAGAATTGAAACAACAGAACTGTTGGAAAATTTCAGACAATTGTAGAAAATTTAAATGGTTTGACAATTCAATTTACAGTTACTAACCAGGCTTATATTGTCTTCCTTGAACTACACAAAAACACAGTGTAGTGCTCTGACTTGTAGATGTAGGTGTAAACGGTGTAGAAACAGTTGTTTTAACAATTTGTGGATAATTCAAAGGGGGAGTTGTGGTATGTCCATGGACAATAATTATTGGTGTGTTAGTAGAGGAGGTAGTAGTAGATGTAAATGTTAAAGTAGGTTTTGTGGAACTAGTTGTACTAGTTTTAGATGGTATTTCTGTTGAGGTAGGTGGTGTATGAGTAGTTGTAGAAGTGGAAGTGTAAGTGCTTGTAAATGTTGAAGGTGTTGTGCCAGTACTTGTACTAGTTGTAGGTGGTGTTTCTGTGGACACAGGTGGTGTAGGAGTAGTTGTAGTAGTGGACGTGCTTGTAAATGTTGAAGGTGTTGTGCCAGTACTTGTACTAGTTGTAGGTGGTGTTTCTGTTGACACAGGTGGCGTAGGAGTAGTTGTAGTAGTGGAAGTGCTTGTAAATGTTGAATGTGTTGTGCCAGTACTTGTACTAGTTGTAGATGGTATTTCTGTTGACACAGGTGGTGTAGGAGTAGTTGTACTAGTGGAAGTGCTTGTAGATGTTGAAGGTGTTGTGCCAGTACTTGTAATAGTTGTAGATGGTATTTCTGTTGACACAGGCAGTGTAGGAGTAGTTGTACTAGTGGAAGTGCTTGTAGATTTTGAAGGTGTTGTGCCAGTACTTGTAATAGTTGTAGATGGTATTTCTGTTGACACAGGCAGTGTAGGAGTAGTTGTACTAGTGGAAGTGCTTGTAGATTTTGAAGGTGTTGTGCCAGTACTTGTAATAGTTGTAGATGGTATTTCTGTTGACACAGGCAGTGTAGGAGTAGTTGTACTAGTGGAAGTGCTTGTAGATTTTGAAGGTGTTGTGCCAGTACTTGTAATAGTTGTAGATGGTATTTCTGTTGACACAGGCAGTGTAGGAGTAGTTGTACTAGTGGAAGTGGTTGTAAATGTTGAAGGTGTTGTGCCAGTACTTGTACTAGTTGTAGGTGGTGTTTCTGTTGACAAAGGTGGCGTAGGAGTAGTTGTAGTAGTTGTAAATGTTGAAGGTGTTGTGCCAGTACTTGTACTAGTTGTAGGTGGTGTTTCTGTTGACAAAGGTGGCGTAGGAGTAGTTGTAGTAGTTGTAAATGTTGAAGGTGTTGTGCCAGTACTTGTACTAGATGTAGGTGGTGTTTCTGTTGACACAGGTGGCGTTGGAGTAGTTGTAGTAGTGGAAGTGCTTGTAAATGTTGAAGGTGTTGTGCCAGTACTTGTACTAGATGTAGGTGGTGTTTCTGTTGACACAGGTGGCGTCGGAGTAGTTGTAGTAGTGGAAGTGGTTGTAAATGTTGAAGGTGTTGTGCCAGTAATTGTACTAGTTGTAGGTGGTGTTTCTGTCGACACAGGTGGCATAGAAGTAGTTGTAGTAGTGGAAGTGGTTGTAAATGTTGAAGGTGTTGTGCCAGTAATTGTACTAGTTGTAGGTGGTGTTTCTGTCGACACAGGTGGCATAGAAGTAGTTGTAGTAGTGGAAGTGGTTGTAAATGTTGAAGGTGTTGTGCCAGTAATTGTACTAGTTGTAGGTGGTGTTTCTGTCGACACAGGTGGCATAGAAGTAGTTGTAGTAGTGGAAGTGGTTGTAAATGTTGAAGGTGTTGTGCCAGTAATTGTACTAGTTGTAGGTGGTGTTTCTGTCGACACAGGTGGCATAGAAGTAGTTGTAGTAGTGGAAGTGGTTGTAAATGTTGAAGGTGTTGTGCCAGTAATTGTACTAGTTGTAGGTGGTGTTTCTGTTGACACAGGTGGTGTAGGAGTAGTTGTACTAGTGGAAGTGCTTGTAGATTTTGAAGGTGTTGTGCCAGTACTTGTACTAGTTGTAGGTGGTGTTTCTGTTGACACAGTAGGAGTAGTTGTAGTAGTGGAAGTGGTTGTAAATGTTGAAGGTGTTGTGCCAGTACTTGTACTAGATGTAGGTGCTGTTTCTGTTGACACAGGTGGTGTCGGAGTAGTTGTAGTAGTGGAAGTGGTTGTAAATGTTGAAGGTGTTGTGCCAGTACTTGTACTAGTTGTAGGTGGTGTTTCTGTTGACAAAGGTGGCGTAGGAGTAGTTGTAGTAGTTGTAAATGTTGAAGGTGTTGTGCCAGTACTTGTACTAGATGTAGGTGGTGTTTCTGTTGACACAGGTGGCGTTGGAGTAGTTGTAGTAGTGGAAGTGCTTGTAAATGTTGAAGGTGTTGTGCCAGTACTTGTACTAGTTGTAGGTGGTGTTTCTGTTGACAAAGGTGGCGTAGGAGTAGTTGTAGTAGTTGTAAATGTTGAAGGTGTTGTGCCAGTACTTGTACTAGTTGTAGGTGGTGTTTCTGTCGACACAGGTGGCATAGAAGTAGTTGTAGTAGTGGAAGTGGTTGTAAATGTTGATGGTGTTGTGCCAGTACTTGTACTAGTTACAAGTGGTGTTTCTGTTGACACAGGTGGCGTAGGAGTAGTTGTAGTAGTGGAAGTGCTTGTAAATGTTGAAGGTGTTGTGCCAGTACTTGTACTAGTTGTAGGTGGTGTTTCTGTTGACAGAGGTGGCATTGGAGTAGTTGTAGTAGTGGAAGTGGTTGTAAATGTTGAAGGTGTTGTGCCAGTACTTGTACTAGTTGTAGGTGGTGTTTCTGTTGACACAGATGCCGTAGGAGTAGTTGTAGTAGTGGAAGTGCTTGTAAATGTTGAAGGTGTTGTGCCAGTAGTTGTACTAGTTGTAGGTGGTGTTTCTGTTGACAAAGGTGGCGTAGGAGTAGTTGTAGTAGTGGAAGTGGTTGTAAATGTTGAAGGTGTTGTGCCAGTACTTGTACTAGTTGTAGGTGGTGTTTCTGTCGACACAGGTGGCATAGAAGTAGTTGTAGTAGTGGAAGTGGTTGTAAATGTTGAAGGTGTTGTGCCAGTAATTGTACTAGTTGTAGGTGGTGTTTCTGTCGACACAGGTGGCATAGAAGTAGTTGTAGTAGTGGAAGTGGTTGTAAATGTTGAAGGTGTTGTGCCAGTACTTGTACTAGATGTAGGTGGTGTTTCTGTTGACACAGGTGGCGTCGGAGTAGTTGTAGTAGTGGAAGTGGTTGTAAATGTTGAAGGTGTTGTGCCAGTACTTGTACTAGTTGTAGGTGGTGTTTTTTTTTTTTCCTCTTGTTTGACACAGGTGGGTGTAGATAGTGTAGTGTGGAAAGGGTTGGAAATTGACGGTGTTGGCCAGTACTTGTACTCTGTAGGTGGATGTTCTGTGCACAGGTGGCGTAGGAATAGTTGTAGTAGTGGAAGTGCTTGTAAATGTTGAAGGTGTTGTGCCAGTACTTGTACTAGTTGTAAGTGGTGTTTCTGTTGACACAGGTGCTGTTGGACTAGTTGAAGATGGTGTTTCTGTTGACACAGGTGGCGTAGGAGTAGTTGTAGTAGTGGAAGTGCTTGTAAATGTTGAAGGTGTTGTGCCAGTAATTGTACTAGTTGTAGGTGGTGTTTCTGTTGACACAGGTGGCGTAGGAGTAGTTGTAGTAGTGGAAGTGCTTGTAAATGTTGAAGGTGTTGTGCCAGTACTTGTTCTAGTTGTAGATGGTGTCTCTGTTGACACAGGTGGTGTAGGAGTAGTTGTACTGGTGGAAGTGCTTGTAGATTTTGAAGGTGTTGTGCCAGTACTTGTAATAGTTGTAGATGGTATTTCTGTTGACACAGGCAGTGTAGGAGTAGTTGTACTAGTGGAAGTGCTTGTAGATTTTGAAGGTGTTGTGCCAGTACTTGTAATAGTTGTAGATGGTATTTCTGTTGACACAGGCAGTGTAGGAGTAGTTGTAGTAGTGGAAGTGGTTGTAGATGTTGAAGGTGTTGTGCCAGTACTTGTACTAGATGTAGGTGCTGTTTCTGTTGACACAGGTGGTGTCGGAGTAGTTGTAGTAGTGGAAGTGGTTGTAAATGTTGATGGTGTTGTGCCAGTACTTGTACTAGTTGTAGGTGGTGTTTCTGTTGAGGTAGGTGGCAAAGGAGTAGTTGTAGTAGTGGAAGAGGTTGTAAATGTTGAAGGTGTTGTGCCAGTACTTGTAGTAGTTACAAGTGGTGTTTTTGTTGACACAGGTGGCGTAGGAGTAGTTGTGAATGTTGAAGTAGGTGTTGTGCTAGGGGTTGTATTAGTTGTAGATGGTGTTTCTGTTGATGTTGTGCAGGGTTTCTGTGTTGTGATCACAGTGGCATTTATACAAACTGCATAATAGCACATTCCCATGTCATCCATAATGTTGTAAATGGTGTCATTGTGACCATATTGTTTTCCACCATAGTTACAGCACCCTGTAAGATGCAAAACAACATATTTTTAGATTTTTGTGAGTATTAAAATACATAAGGAAAAGAAAATCGTAACTATTTGTCAGGATTTAAACTACAAATGTTTTTTTCTGTGTTTAGTGTTTCACTTACCAGGTGTTCGAAAACATTTTATATTGCCATGTTCATTACAGATGCTGTCAAAAGAATGTCACATATTAGGTAAGTTGAATTAGAGTAACAGGTGGAGGAACCACCCATTGAAATGTATGCTTTATATACTTTGTCAGGGTCTACATCATGGTCCATACCACTCATGACAGGACTTATCAGTTGGTATATTCTCTTCAGGCTTGTACTCGATTCCATTGACATAGCATGTGGGAATACACTCTTTCACACAGACCTGATTCTGCTCATCAAAAATAGGTTTGTCCTCTGGACATTTTGGATAACATCCTGCATAAAAAAAAATGGCAGGTTCATGAACATTTCTACGTGGCCCAGTGTCAATGGTCCCTAAACTTAGCAATCATTAAAAAATGTTTAGCACTACATATAAGTCCAAGAAACATCCGTTGTGTACTATGAATACTCAGTCTTCAATAACTCACCTTCCAGGTTGGGTAAAGTGTTATTGCAGATACTAAGAGGGTTGCGACAGGTTTTGTAGCAAGGTATACCACAAGGATTATAATGCCATGTGCATCCTTCTGGTTTATTGTAGTAGTCACAGTACACAGCTGATATGGGAATATGGACATAAGTATGAACACATACACACAGAGTAAATTAAATACAGTAAAAGTGCAATGGCTGAAGATTCTGAATCTACATGAAAATTCACATTTGGATATTACAGATTTAGGATGTGCACAAGAATTAAAGATGCTTACGGCAGATCTCAGGGGTTCTCCAGTCCACACAAACACCTGCCTCATTGCAGGCTTGAGCATAAGCTGCAACAGCTGTACAGAAGCACTCACAATCTCCACCTGTGTCACATGCACACGAGTCCTTCACACAGTTCTCATAATATGGGTTTGGATCCACCTGTGGGAACAAGCATTTCCATCCTTTATGCTGAATTCCTGTATACCACATTATAGGAAACTTCCTTTATTGATTTAAAATGCTTTCAAACTTTACCTTGTTATGGCAATGTTTCAAAGCACCTTCATGGTCCTTTATGATGCTACATTGTAGTTTTGCCCATGGCTCTCGTTCAAGGTTCTTAAAGCATGGGTCAAAGTCTGGTGCAGCATCAGGGCAGGTGCCTAACACTTTCCAGCTGTCGGCAAACTCCATTATATCTGTGGTTTGCAAACTGCCTTGAGTAGTGAAGTCATCTTTTCCATTCCCATTGAAATTTCCACATAGTCCACAAACGCCTCCCTGTGAAAATATAAAGATCACATATCTCTGGAGTTCGGTCACCAACATTAATATCTTCTCTGTTTATATTGGTTACTGTACTTATTAAAACTTTGGAAACATTACAGTTTTTATATATAAGTCTCCTATGCTCACCAAGGCTGCATTTAATTGATCAAGATACAGTAAAAACAGTAATATTGTGAAATATTATTACAATGCAAAATAACTATTTTCTATTTGAATATATTTTAAAATGTAATTTATTCCTGTGATGCAAAGCTGAATTTTCAGCATCATTACTCTTGTCTTTAGTGTCACATGATCCTTTCAGAAATCATTCTAATATGCTGCTTTGTTTTGTGGAAACATTTTCAGTATTCTTTGATGAATAGAAAGTTCAACGAACAGCATTTGTTCGAAATAGAATCTTCTGAAGGATCATGTGACACACTAAAGACTGGAGTAATTACGCAAAAAATTCAGTTTGGCATCACAGGAATAAATTACATTTGAAAATATTTTACAATAAAAATAGCTATTTTAATTGCAATACTCTTTCACAATATTGGTGTTTTTTCTGTATATTTTTTTTTTTTTTTTTTCTTTCAGCAAAATGTGAGCATAATAGACTTCATTAAAACATTTAAATATTGTAATATTTCCAAGCTTTTGAAATACTGTATTTATGCAGTATGCAACTATGGAATAAATTCTAAATCATGCCTTAATTCAGCTCACCATGTGTTGAGGTTGCAGAATGATGCGGACAGTTGTTTTGCGGTCCCACAAAACTGTCAGTCCAATGTCAGCATCAACGACAAGGTACATCCCAATGTTTGTCTTGTTGTAATTGATCTGTGGGCCACTTTCCATATCAAAAGCTGTTACAGTCCCACCATAAAGCTCTAGCTTAGTTCTCTGCAAAAGTTTGTAAGAGAAAAAAAAACTAATTTCAGAATTAATTTATGATAATGTGGAATAGATACGAAAGAAATCCTTTGTTTTAACAGTAAATGCAATGTGTTGTATTGAAATTTGCATGCTATTCGGGTTTGTTCATACAGAGATCATATAGAAACCTAATCTTACCCCCAAAAGGATGACAACAGCCTTTGAGCATGTTGTCCCTGTTGTGCCACAAGGAATATTCTCAGTGATTACATGAAAAATTCCTGTCTTATTTCCACATTTATCCTTAAAAACAAGAGGACATTACATTACAAACAACAACAACACAAAAACATACATTATGCCACCCCTCTTGCTGCCTCCTGATTAAAGTGGTTTATTTGTAATAATAAAAAAGTATTATACTAAATGCCGTAGTGTCACTATGATAGCAAGTCGTATGTCTCATAGGCACAGTAAAGGTGCACAGAAAATAAAAGTACTTGTCTGGTGGTACCTGAGCAGCTATATAACTGCACTCTCCCCTGAAGCCGAATCTCTGCTGGTCGAAAGTTTTATAATGTCCGCTTCCATATATTGTGCAGATGCCTGGACAGATTTTTTTTGTGCATGTCCATGTTCCGTGTTGACAAGTGCTGTAACAAAGTAATACAGAAGGTGGACTTGAATCTATGTGAATCCACAGTATGTTCTAAAAATCCAACTAGTCGATATCTTTTTTGGGATTACATGCATTGATAGATGTTTGTATCCAAAGTGAACTACATTCAATTCAAGGTATACATTTTATAATATTTATTTCATCATACATTCCATGGTAATCAAACCTTTAACCTGCTAGCCTCTACTATTTGTGACCCTGGAGCACAAAACCAGTCATAAGGGTCAATTTGGTGAAATTGAGATTTATGCATCATCTGAAAGCTGAATAAACCAGCTTTCCATTGAAAATGTGAAATTATTTCAAAATCTGGAATCTGAGGGTTCAAAAAAAATAAAAATATTGAGAAAATCGCCTTTAAAGTTGTCCAAATAAAGTTCTTAGCAATGCATATTACTAATCAAATTAAGTTTTGATATATTTACGGTAAGAAATTTACAAAATATCTACATGGAACATGATCTTTACTTAATATCCTAATGATTTTTGGCATAAAAGAAAAATGGATAATTTTGACCCATACAATGTTTTTTTTTTGGCTATTGCTACAAATATACCCCAGCGACTTAAGACTGGTTTTGTGGTCCAGGGCCACATTTGAGTAACAGGAATGCCCAGAGTCAGACACCAGGAGGGGAGGGCATGCGGCCCCAGTTATAATAATAAAAAAAAAAGTGGTGGGGTCTGTTTTTGAATAATATACATTGATATTTTAGTAGAATTATCCAGGTTTAAATTCTGTGTGGATCTAGTATTATGGCTTTGTATTCAATGTAACTTTACAAAAAGTGCTAATTAGCCGTGGAAAAGACTGTAGCTTACACACCAGTTATTGCAGTCTACGGTTATCTCAGTCCCTGGTGCATAAAACTGTCCATTGTGAGGACATGGACAGTCATAAGGTTTAACACAGTTTCCTCTGCCATCATCCAGTAGACCTGCAGGACACTGGCAGCCCGATTCACAGTCCTGCGAGAACTGTGGGTGTGGTTGGATGAAGAAGATCAGAGACAGCAAAGTAGAAGAGAAAGAAAGAATATTTGAAATATTTGAAAAGCATTTTATAATCAGTGTACAAAAAAGGTTAACTAGCACTTTCCACAAATAGGGAATAACTAAATATGTGACACTGGACCACAAAGCCAGTCTTAAGTCGCTTGGGTATATTTTTAGCAATAGCCAAAAAACATTGTATAGGTCAAATTTATCAATTTTTCTTTTATGCCAAAAATCATAGGATATTAAGTAAAGATCATGTTCAAATTTGCAAATTTCCTACCGTAAATATATCAAAATGTAATTTTTATTAGTAATATGCATTGCTAAGAACTTTATTTGGACAATTTTAAAGGTTTTTTTTTTTTGCACCCTCAGATTCCAGATTTTCAAATAGTTGTATCTCGGCCAAATATCAATGGAAAGCTTAGTTATTCAGCTTTCAGATGATGTATAAATCTCTATAAATTGACCCTTATGACTGGTTTTGTGGTCCAGGGTCACATATTATTAAAACCTTTTCAATGAGGTTCGAACATGTTGAAACACATCGTTTTAAGTTGCAAAACCAATATTTGAGACATATCTAAGATTAAAACCCTGAGTTCTGTATTTTTTAATTCTAGAACAACATAGTTCTAAAAAACAAGGTAATTCTAATAAACACAAGAATCTAAATGTATCAAATTAATAAATAAAATGCAAAATAATAAATAAAATTAATTCATATTTTTATCATTGGTACATTAGCCAACTCTATTTTGATATATTTGCTAAAATTGGTATTAACAGAATTCGTTAAATTTCTACAAGAGAGCTTTTTTCACACTGTAGTGGACATCTCTGAGGATATGTTTAATTCTGAAATAGGCACATTAATTGAAGTTCTGGTTGCAATAAAACCCACTGAAGTTAATGAAAATGAGATCACTTGGCTTATGATATGGCATTGTGCTACTGGAGTGTTTTAGTAACTATCAATTAGCACTGGAAAATACTTTTAAACTACCTCTTCAATCACTGCCAGGTGAAAAGCTCCTTTATTAGCAGGATAAAGGTGAAATGAGAAAAGACAGATTGGAAACTGGGCTTACACAATCAATTTCCTTTTGCATACAAGTCTGTGCACACAACAATCCATGTTCATCTGGACGTGCGGTACTGCAGTTGAAGAAAACCTTTGGAGGAGGACACTCTGCAAAAGATACCAGACAGTGAAAAAAAGACTCATAGGAAAGAGTTTTATATTGGTAACCATATTTGGAGACGTAAGAAACTGGAGTTTATTTCTAAACAATGGTCAGCCAATTGTTTCACTGTGCAAACATCTGATAGGTTCATTCTTTTTGTGTGACCATAATTATAGTTAACTCAATATAATTAATTCTATACATGTTAACATCACTCGTGGCATCATTTTGATCACCACATATTCCCTTAACCTGATTCAAGTTCTGGGTGTAAAAGAGAGGTATCCAAAAGTGTTTCTTCTTACCCACAATTGGAGGTTTCCAGGACAGACAGCGGAATGTTCCATTCACACAAATACTGGAGATACATTTTTAAGATTTTAAGATCACAGTTTGGAAAGTGTATATTTTAACAGTTTTAAATCTTTACAACTACTGCATAAAACTAATATCATCCGCTCACCAGTGTTCATTCTTAATGTTGATAGATGTGCCAGGTTGGACTGCCACTCCATTGTTGTAACATGGACATTTTTCCATAGGTACACACAGTCCATTCTCATCCTGGTAGAGTCCCTCTGGACATGCGCATCCGTCAACGGGCACAAAGTCAACGCTGCAGCTTTGGCGCTCAGAGGCGAGAGACAGACAGGTACGCTGACAGCTCTGCAGCTCATAGGAGTAGTTCTGCGAGGCCGGGCAATTCTCTGTATATTTCTCTGAGGGGATCAGTTTGAAAGGGACTGTGTCTTAAAGATGCATGTTGCACTCTACAAAACCAAAACAGAACCAAAAACTCTAACCTAAAAAAACTGAGTGTATGTGTGGACGTACTGCCTGTTAGTCATCCCACTGTCCACACAATGATAGTTTCTCCTCTTTAAATATATATTTAGCTTGTAATATATGTGACCATTATAGAGCATGCCATTTCAGTTAACCATATATTGTAAATGGTCTGATATATAGTAGAGGACAACAACTAACTTTAGTAAATATCTGCTTGACCACTGACCAATCAGAATCAAGTATTCTCCAGAGCCGATAATAGTGAAAAGCTTATTTATGAAATTACAGACATCCAATTGGATGGGTTTTAGAAAAGGGCCAATCTATCCAATACATTTGTATTAGCTTTTATTTCCATGTGTTTATAGGCGTGCGATGCTACACACGTTGGGCAGCACGTACAAAATACAAATCATGTACCACAGATATTTTTGAAAATCAGTTTGAAAGAGTCGTGGATTTTATTGAGAGGCAATAGCTATGTAAATGGTTGAGCCCTTTACTGGCCGTTTACTCTTTAGTGCATTGATTGCATTTTTTTTCTGAATGCCACTTCTAACATAAGTACACTGTCGTTGGACCTCTTTATTTGGCAAGGTTCTAATGCAATTCTTATCGCTCTTGTCATTTACAGGAAGTTTTTACAAAACACGCTTCTCCAAATACAATAGAGTATTCGACTTTTGACCGCGCCCACAGGAGTCACGTCCAGTCTACACTTTCCCCAAGGGTTTCTATTTGACATATAGTCTAATTGTTGTTGGCATTCTGTGGTTTGTCGGGATATGAGGGAAATTGTGGTTTGTATAAGGGAGGTGATTTTGCCTTGGAGGAGCGAACCTTTGCAAGTTACACGCTAGAATCCAAACATTCTGTTAAAGGGGTGGTTGATTGCGATTTCAATTTTTTAACGTTAGTTAGTGTTTAATGTTGTTGTTTGAGCATAAACAATATCTGCAAAGTTACGAAGATGAAAGTTCAATGCAAACGGAGATATCGTCTTTTAAAGTTATGGGAGTTTAATGCCTACAAAAATGGCTTGTAGGGACTACAACAAGCTACTACACTTTCCTGTCCCGGGTTTCGGGACAATCGCGTCACAAAGCCTGCAGAGTTCAACCTCCTCCACAGGACCGTGTGAAAAGTTCAGCAAGGGGCGCAGGACCAGCTGCAGTGCTTTATGCCAGCTCGGTACGAGAACACGCTAAGCTCAGAGGTGCACTCGTAAAAATCTATTCAGATTATGACGTCGGATTCTGCCCTTCTAACGATTCTAATGGATTCACAAAATCAATGCTCTAAAGCAGCAGTTCTCAATACGGGTTCCTCACGTTCACTTTTTCTGGCTCTGCACACCGCTCATGCACATTCTCTGGCATCCTCTCTCCTCCTCTCTCTCTCGATTCAGCTCCGCTCCGACAATGAACCTGGTCCCCCCCAAAAAGTTTATTACCTTATTTTCACATAGCTATGGAAGCAGTAAACAAGGACGTTGCATGCGTTGCTGTACTGGTATTAAGCTTTAATCGTAAAAACGCATATATTAAAAGCTAACATAACCTATTTATCTTTGGTACCAACCCGTAACTCTACACATGTCATGAGGCCACAATCGCCAAACAAAAAACATAGGCCTACCATTAAAAGCCTGGCTTGCACAGGTTCTGCACGATCCTCTTCATAATATCCTCTGCTTCTCAATCAGGCTCAAAATTTCAGCGCTACTGAACGACTGTCCTTCGTTGTACAATACAACTGAGTATACTAGTGCTGTGGGAGAGGGCAGGGACATGTTTAGACTCGCACTTAGACCCGGCGGTTTAGCCAATCACACACACTGGCTATCTAACCATCAAGCCATCGCCCTATTTCTGAGGGCCCTACCCAAACATAGGGAATTCATTTGCTTCATAAAAGCAGGAAATGATGAGCGCGTTTCTCAGAGAAGGGAAAGAGCTGTGTGGAATAAAGGTAAATTATGTGAAAATAATGTGTTTTTTTTTTTAACTAAGCATTTACACATGTTAGACTGCACCCCATAAACACAATCAAGCCTAGAAAAAACCCAGTGAACAACCCCTTTTAAGCTTAGATGATGCACATATATCTGTCTAGCAAAAGAATCTGCTTTCGGCCATCTTACCACACACGATTTCTCTCCAGTCTTGGAGGATTATTCCTTTAGCTACACAGGCCCGGGCGTACGAGGAGAACACCGCACACAGACAGTCCTCACTCTTCTCACAGGTACAGCTGGAGTATTTGCATCTCTGAAAGCACACAGACACGTTGTGTCACTGCATGTTGTGGAAAGCAGGGTAACGTTCATTACAATTTGGAAAATAAGTCATACTTTGTAGTAGCTGTCTGGATTGACACTGGCGTGACACTGGGCAAAAAGGCTCTCCTTTTTCTTCATCTGGGAACACCAGTGCTCAGCAAAGTGCTCTAAAGGCATCGTAACATATGGTGTTACAAGTACACGAGCTAAACCATCCTATACAAGTATAACACAAAGTAAATGCTCTGCCATCTATGCAAAAGGTCTCTCACCGCTGTCACTGCTGTAGGAACAGGGATCGTCCAGTCTCTCAGTACGGTCGGGGCAGTTGGACTGCGCCTTCCAGGCGTTTGCAAAGGAAACCGCTGTACCCTCCACCCCTGTGGTAACAATCGCCCGGGGGTCTACCGATCATCTGTCCAGGGCACTTTGTTAAACCCATTGTCCACAAGACGCTGATGCACGTATTAAAACCCATTCTTTTCTTTTGAAATATTATTAGGCCTCTTGTAAATAAAACCCAGTGTTCACGGCTATATGGCCATCACACTGTGTCATTTAATTGATGCACTGCTTGAAATTCCAAAATTCGACAAGATTTCATATGTTGTTCTAGTTTAAAGTCTATTCTTCTCTCTCCACCAGTTGTCACTGTGTACACCGTGCAGATAGAACGGCACCAGTCCATGTAAACCCTGGCACCTGTCGCGCCAACAGGTGGTCTGACCAGCTCGCTTATGAAGTGTGAAACGATGATGGCATGAAACACGTTCTGGTGTGCAAGTCGCGCGTGAGTGATGCTAGTTATTCACAACGCCGCGATCGCACGTCCCGTGGTGCGGTCGCACAAACAGTTCACAAAATAATACATTCCGTCACAAACAGCTTCAACTCAAGACTACCGTCACAAGCGGTGCGAGCTACCTCTCTCTTACCTGTCATCGTAAAGAAGTGTAAGCTATGCATTGTGTTTGCCAACTGTAACCGTCAACTTTAGTGGGTTCCTAGGGACCGCTATCAATGACATTGACATAGTGTCTCACTGTATTGGAACGGATGCGTCGAGTAATTTCTGCAACCATGTGTATACTAACTAGCGTGCCACATTTTCCTTCCACACGTAAGACAAGCAATGACCCACAAAGCCAAATCCATTAATGTATTTCCTATATATTGCGTGATTTGAAGTAGTTACGCTCACATGGTTTTTTACGTCATTGGATAGTGTCTGGTCACTTTCAACTTTCTCCTACCGCCTGTACACAAAGCAGGTGTCAGTATTAAGGCTAACACAAGGAACAATCTGACCCAGTATGATGAACTTTGACTCCTCAAAGTCCTACAAACACACATGGAGTTTACGGAGTATAGAATTCATTATTAAGAATTTCATATATTATTTGTAGTGTTAATTAAAATGTCATGACATGAATGAATACAAACAAATTCTAAATTCAAACGTGAATGTCTTAGCAATTAAATAAGGTGTAGTTAGCAACTAAAACACACACACTTTTGAGAGCACATAGTTGCAGTCTCCATGGAAAGTGAATTCTTTCCCGTCAAAGGTGGTGAAGTGAGATCCTTCTTCTACTGAGCACAGGCCAGGGCCAGGAATACTTGTACAGATCCAGTTTCCCTCCTTACATATGCTGAGTTATGCAATACAATTACAAACAGACACCGTAAACAACAAGCTTTAGGACTACAGTTACATTACAATGTAACAATGTGGTGTAGAGCATGTTTTAGTTAATTGGTTAATTAAAGACATGTAAAAGGAGAACAGAGTGAAATGTGTTTTATTACCATTCCTCGTTATGTTTGTGAAGAACCTCTCCTGTGCTGTAGACGCGGTCATGCTTACACTGACACTCTTCCACCGGGATGCAGCCCATGTTTGAGATTTCATCAAACACAGTTCCTATAACAGTTCAAATACAGTTCCTAAACAGAACTTTTTTTTTTGTTTTAAAACTGCGTTTTGAGAAAAACTTTATAATTTTATATATCACATATCATTTTATGAAATGTGTCTTAGTGATTGTACTATAAAATCAACATTTATTCTATATGTGGTTCTTAAACAAATCAGCCACATTAAATAAAATTCTGTATATACGATGGCACTAAAATTCTATTAAATATTATGAATTAGGGAATGACCTGGTGGGCAGAAGCAGCCGTCGATGTTGTGTTGCTCACACAGTGTGTTTGTGTCTTTGTGCAAGCATGTGTCCATACAGGGGCAACCACTTTCAGAATGTACCATATTGTAGGAGCATGCTACAGCTGCATAGGGATTCATAGGAAGACATACAGTCTTTACAATGGCAATTAATGAATAATTCAAAAGAGCAAGAAATAAAAGCAAACGAAAAGCTCAAGAGAGAAGAATCATGGGACATCCACCAGAGCTCAGTGGTAGTTATTACCGCAGAAGTCAGCTCTTCTCCAGGTCGGTGGAGTTCCCCCAGAGTGGGAACACTGACGTGAATATTCAGACAAAGTCGCACAGAGCGTGGAGTTGTCAGTGTCTTCGGGCTGATACAAGCACATATCATTCATACAGGCCTTGATATACGGCTCAGGGTTCAAAATCTTGATACAGGAGAACCAGACTGCATCTTTCAAAAGGTCTTCGCAATCTGTCCGCTGTAGTGATACAGGTACAGTGTGTTTTTAACCCTTATCCTTAGAGGTCTACCGACCCATACAGATAGCTTTTGCAACTTACATGTTTTTCAGACTGGTCTTCTAAATTCTGCTCATCATCTTCTTCAGAGGGATTTTTGCAATCCACCATTGGGTTGGGAACTTTGTGCTTGTTCCCAAACTCAATGTAGCCTACCTCTCGTTCATATCCTAATTCTTTATTGAATAAAATAAGACATGGATTAAACAAAGACACTTGACCTTCTTGGAGATATATGAAATTAGCAATACACAAGTCTTGTCTGTAATTACAAAATGATGATGAAATACGGCAGAAGTCATTCAATTATAGTCAATCAACTCACCTGATTGAATAAACTCATTATAAAGTGGAGCCCCATTGAAATCGCCACACAATCCACATGTGTGATTTGAAAATTTGGAGTCCAACTCCACCTACAACAGCACCACAGGGAAAGACAGCTTTTCAACAACCCCAGCATCATGGCATTAACGGTCAGACTTAATATTATTTTAAGGTTAGGCCTATTGTATAGTTGTATCAGTATTTGCTTCCAGTTCAGTGCACATATTACTGGCCAATATCTACTTACCATTAATCCATCATAAGATACTGTATGAATTATAAATATCTACAGTTCATTTGACTAGTTTACACTAAATTCTGTATTTATAAATGCCGGGTTAACGTTATACATTTTGGTGTCAGATGACTGATTAGACTAACTGATTTGAACAAAAAAAAAAGTTGGGGCCTAATGGATAGAGAGTCGGACTTGTAACCTGAAGGTTGTGGGTTTGAGTCTCAGGTCTGGCTGGGATTGTAGGTGGGGGGAGTGAATAAACAGCGCTCTCTCCACCTTCAATACCACAACTGAGGTAAGACCCTTGAGCAAGGCACCAAACCCCCAACTGCTCCCTGGGCGCCGCAGCATTGGCTGCCCGTTGCTCCAGGTGTGTGTTCACAGTGTGTGTGTGTGTGCGTCTTTGTTCACTACTCACTGCTGTGTGTACTTGGATGGGATAAATGCAGAGCACTAACCCCTACTGGCCACATGTCCTTTCCTTGTATTCTAAAACTGACAGGCAAAAATGACTCACCATGACTGCATCCTCTCTGTTCCACATGACAGTGATGCCCATTTTTGAATGGAGTCTTATGTAAATTGTGTTCTCTTCCACAAGAATCCCTGCGACGTGCACGGGCAGCAATTTACTAAATAAAAGAAAAGGATTATTATTAAATTAAAACTCATTTACATCTTTATCTATTTTGTGTTTGCTGTGGGAGGAAGCAAGCAGCACTTCAGTTCCCCTGAATCTTACTTTTCTCCATTGACCATGACCTGGTTTGCGGTGATTTCGACGGTGATGTCATTGATGGTAACCAGGACTCTGCTGATGTTTGGGCCAGTGCTGTGTTCTGTTCTCTTCACGTGAACTGAGAACTGGCAAATGAGGCTTTGGCAGTCAGACACCAGGTTATACTCGCACATGCCTGGGAACTGATAAAAGTACCCATCGAATGTTTTGAAGTGGAAGTTTCCCCACATGCTACAGATGTTGTTGACATGGTTACTGGCACGAACTGGAACAGAATAGCCTAAAAGAGAATGCAAAGAATTACTCCAGTGTTCACACACTGTATAGTATGTTATGTATTGAGCATGGTTTTGCTTAAACTATTCTATCCTTTGAGATGTTTTATGAAGTTTATAGAATAATATCCACTCGTGAAAAGAAAAGTTTAGTTTAGTTTGCTTATTAATTATTTTAGTCTTTACATTACTTCTATTTATGTGACGCGTCTGTCACAATTATCCCAAGCATTTTTTTTAAATAAAATTTTGCCCATGAATCTTAATGCGTTAGGTCCCTTTCTGCCACAGAATAAAATTAAGGTAATTGCAACTTTTTATCTCATCATTTAGACTTTTTTTCCTAGAATAAATAATTCACAATTCTGAGAGAAAGTGAGAACTGCGAGATATAAACTGACTTTTTTTCTTAGAATCCGATTTATTTCTCCACAATTCGCCCAAACTTCAAAAATTAATCGATGTGAAATAGAAACTTGCAATTGTGATAAATGCTGAATTGTGGTTGCAATGACCTTTTTTATTCTTTTATCCCATGGCCAAAATAAGCTTCCATACCTTAAACATACATAAAGCACCAGTTTTACTTGAAATCTGTAAATAATTTTGTAACTTCATAGTTTCTTTGTGAATCAATGTGATTGGTACATCTCATAATCCTTAAACACAATATGTTTACCTGATGTTGCTGTTGTTGTTGGCCACATAGTCAAGTCACTAGAATCTCCCATTACTCCATAATCCTCCATAAAACCTTTAAACAGGGAAAGACATATACAGTCATGTTGTGTAGCTAATACTGTGAGCGTTTCTTGCAGTAACTAATCTTTTTTTTCTTTCTAACCTGCTTGTATCAGCTGTTGCCCCACCAGTAGGACGACCCATCTCAGCATCCACATCTGGGACATCCTCACAGCCCCCATGGAGAGAACAACCATCCTCAAGAGCTAATGTGAGCTACCTGCCAAAACTTGTCTTTTTATAGTGAATGCTAGTTTTCTTTGTAAGGATGTAATTTGTGATCAGAAGGAGGAGCCCAGAATATACAGTACCATAGAATTTTAAATAAATGTTTATTGGCCTATAGCGGTTTAAGACTAAACACTTTGTCATGGACAAAACTGCATTTAAACTGACAAAACTCAAACTAAACAAGGATGTGAGTCTTGATGGTGGGGAGGCAACTATTTTCTAGAGAAGCTGCACAGTATAATGCAAAGTTAAACTAATATCTATTTAGCTAATGCTTGTTCTGGGCTAGCAGGATACATTTGCATTTATTGTACGTTTAGGCCATTATTTATTATTAAAGCATTATTACTTAATATATTATTTTGTCTATATTTGCTCCACCTATTTTAATAATGAATCACAAAGACACAGCAAGCAACATACTGAATTAAAATATTTAAGTAGAAATATTGAAATAGTATTTTCTTCTTTTAGTGCACTACAATAATCTGTTTTAAAATTTAGAAAAATCTTTCAAATGCTTTCAAAAGACTCCGCCACCACCCCGTGTACATATAAAAAGGTGCAATACTTCCACTTGCAATAAGTTCTACCAAATGTAAAAAAGTAGCCTGAATAAAGATAGTTTTAGTTTTAGTTAATTGGTTAATTAAATTCACTTAGTAGGAGTCAATTTATTGTATTATGTGAACTGAACATAAACATGTTTATGTTTCTAACAGCTGTTTTGTCAATCTTACTTGGATACTCAAGTATTTGTTCAAACTTGTCCAAATGTTGTCCCAACTTTCCAAATTGACTCATCTGAACAAACAATTTTGGGCAAACTGCCACCATGCATTGCAGCTTAAAAAATGTCATAACTTATTAAAAAATTATCATTCCTTCACAGAACATGTAATGTAGAAAATAGTCAAAGTCTTGCAAAAAATAGTCAAAGCCGGAGTTCCAGAAGACCAAATAAGACTTTATTGGAAGAAACAAAGCCGACATGCCAGCTGACCATCTGAATCTGTCTAAGTCCAGACAATTCTTTATACAATTTTGTTATCAGTCACTGTCCAATGAGCGTATTGACGATTTTTTGGTGTGTTATTCCTGGTACTTTCTACAATTATTTATTAGTTTCCTTGGCTT
This sequence comes from Sinocyclocheilus anophthalmus, assembly GCA_018155175.1. NCBI lineage: Eukaryota > Metazoa > Chordata > Actinopteri > Cypriniformes > Cyprinidae > Sinocyclocheilus > Sinocyclocheilus anophthalmus. The sequence goes on along the minus strand of JADLZN010006659.1, from coordinate 16,062 downwards.
AATTTTAATTGTGGATTTTTTTTGTTTTGTTATTTAACCCTCTTTAGATGACCAATGGTCCCAGAGGCATATACATTTAGGATTTTTTTTTCAATGAGCTGTCAAGATTTTAAAGAGCTTTGCACATCAGATACACATTATTCATTCTCGCGCCATTTCCTTTTGTTCCATCTCTTGTGCTGTATCATGTGCTTCCCTTATACTTTTTATGCATGATCACAGTCACCTAGGCCATGTGGCCTACATAGTCAGCTAGGCCGCAAGGCTTCCAAAATGCATCTGGCTCTCATATATGGCAGAATGTCTTACTCAAACATGCAAAATAACTTCCTCAAATGTTATATATAAGATAAATAAAACATTTAATCATTTACTGGCTTAAAATACACTGCTGTTAGCTGTCATATGGTTAAGAGTTCATATTTTTACTAAATTAACATTTGTTGATCATCACTGTGTTTGAGATGTGTGTTGAGGTAGATGCACAGCTCATTGCAACAGCTGGATTTAATATATTTTAGGGTAATATGTTTGTCTGTAGTTTGAAAAGGAAATAATGTCAATGTCATACAGTGGGGTTTGTAACAACAGCTCCTTGCATTGCTAAATGCTAACAATCTTTATTTGTCTTGACAAGAAATTTTAGATTCAATAGACTACCTATTACACATTAGATAAACAAACACATGAAGTATTTAAGCTGTCAGTTATTAGTTGAGTTAACTCAACAAATTGATAGTAATAGGGGGCCTTTTTCAGACTTTAGAAATCCTGTTTGTTTTTTTCCACTTTAAGACAGGATCAAACCCATGCACCATAGAGTCATTCCGTGGTTGTTAGACTTCCATCGAAAGTCAATATTCAAATATATTTCCTATAGAGTACAATATGAGATAACTGGAACAACCAGCTGATCCACTGTTGCTTATTTATGCCATCTAAAATCCACACCCTGTTTCATGCCTGATATTTCTTGCTTCTTTTGCATTACGCGCAGATAAAGAATACGTAAGAGATGTCTTATTAGAATAATCTGAAGGATCATGTGACACTGAAAAAAAAATGGCTGCTGAAATTCAGTTTTGCATCAAAGAAATAAATTACATTCTAAAATATGCTTTTTCAATTGCACTTAAAAATCCCATCCTGTAATTCCATCTGTAATAATTCTGTAGTTATATATATATTATAATTATACTGTTGACCCTACCTCTACCGCTTAAATCTAACCATACCACCAAACCTGCCCCTAACCTCAATAGCTGCAAAAGTGTTCAGCAATTCAACATGAAGACAATAGGCACAATTAAAATGGAAATCTTACGTTTTATCTTAAGTAGAGAATGAACACTCTAAATTACTTCCAGCTCACAATTTGTGAGTACTTGTAAGACATTTGGATTTGTAGTGTTTGAAGTGAAGCATTTGGTGCTTGGTTTTATTTTAAGTGCACGCAAGTTGGCACTTTTCTGGGTATTCAAAAAAAAAAAATCAAATCCAGAAGATTGCAATTGATGCTCTGTATTATGCTTTATTGATTATAATTCATTTAATTGGAAGGAAAAGTACAATATTATATCATGCATTACCAAACTTTGTAAAGAATGAAAGAAATTACCAGAATCCCCTTTGAGAGAAAACTAAACAGATTATGCTCAGAGTTAACCATATCCATAGATTAAACCACAAAGAAAAAATAAATGGTGCAATATTTGCTTAAGTAATTTTAGCTATTAATAAACTACAGAAATCAGCTTAAATCATTTTGGTTATATTTTTTAAAATGTTTTTTTCATATGACATTGAATTATGTTTAAATCAGCAGAAGTCTTTTATTTTAATCTTTTAGCCAGAGGTCTTCTGGTCTACACACTCAGTAGAAGTGCATTTGCAGCTCTTTATGTGCACGTAGTCAAGAACAATCTCACTGTTGTCGGCACACTTCAGCGTCACATTTTGATGGTCGACGTTCTCCTCCTTGCAACAGGCACAGCTGTGTAGCATAGCCTTTGTGTTCATTGAATACCTGTGCAGGTTTCCAAGCAAACATCAGTCAGATGAGTGTAGAATAGTTGGATATGCTATCCTAATATACCCAAAAAGGTTTGGATGCCTAAGGCACACTTAAAAATATATTCATTTTATTGGAGAGATGACAAAATATCAAACCAAAATGGTTATTGCTAACCAATGATGTTTAGAGATTTTCCCAGAGCTAAGTTCACTTTCCTGAGCCGTTTTTGTTTGGAGACCTTTCAGCAGCATGTTTGAAGTCAGTTCCCCCCACTTTTCATTGGCATATTTCTATGTGGTTTCGCAGTACTGCTTTAAAGCATTATTTCTTTTTGTTGTGGGAACTGTTAGATATGTTAGATAAACTAATCTAACATAACATTAACATACAGTGGCATAAAAAGTAGCATGTTTCCTTTAAAGTTTCCTAACATTTCCTAAAGTTATTGACTATGTTTGTGATCAATAGGTGTGCTCATATTCTCACATTGATTTGGTGTCACAGTGGCCAGTGCAGGATGTAACTTCTACATCCTCGATGGAAGTGCAATCATCAACACGCAGACGGGTGACGTTCTTCTCAAGAACACAGTTCCTGGACTTACCTGATACAATAGAGGCAGGTAAGCTTGTTACTGACCCTCAAGAGCAAAACACGCACTGCATTTTAAGTAGTGCCTATTATATTATAACAATTTAACATTTGTTAAATGATCTACATAAACAATACAGGTGAACGAACCCATTAAAAAAAACATTTTTTTAAATTGTGTGTCCGGATGTTTTGTATAAAGAATAGCTTACAGATCTGGCAACATCCATCTGAGTCAAATTGTAATGTTCCCTGTAAAAACACAAATAACAGAAAATAAAACATTTACACATTACACAAATATGGTCATGTCTCTCAAAACATTTACCCAATTTTCCAAAACATTTTGCAAATTTTTATACTAAAAGTACATATTTAAATAGTGAAAAACTATAATTTTTACTTACAGGCTCACAGTCTTCTGGATTAAATTCAGGGCATTTTTTAATGCTCTCCATCATCACAAATGCGCCATTCACTTCACGGCAGGTAGCAGTCGTACATCTGAACTTGTAACCCTCTTGGTCCTAAACAAAAAGACAGACAGACTATATGAGGACTGAAGAATAGAGCAGATTCGTTGTCTAGTGAACTCATAGATTGAAGAAAAGCTTAAGAATATTTTCAAAAATACCTTGAGAAAATGTCTGGTGTTGTCTGGCGCATCATAAATACAGACTCTTTGTTTACATGATCCACAGCGCTCTCCTTTTTGTTTCAGATATTCAAACCCCTTGAAGTGCAAAAACAAGTTTTAATAATTCACTAATTTTGACAGACTCTAAAAAGAACCAGGGTCGAACTCACAAGAATAATTCAAATTCTTGAAAAGAACGCTCTTTGAAATCATCGCAAATAAGTTCTTAAAGTTAAGATAACCTCCAATTTGTCTTAAATCCACAAAGGTAAGATGTGTAATGCATGTATTGCATAGTTTCAAATGTTAAGCATTATCACATAACGCTAGCTGCCTATAATACATATTATTACTATAATAAAATTTACTATTGTATAGCAAGTAAATACTCCTGTGACAGATTAGATTGTTCGATTTTACATTGTTGTCACAAATTTAGAATTCTTTTTTTTATTTGCATTTGTGCCCATTTTAGTCGCAGTCTGGAGCCCTATGAGAGGCTGCACAGCGAGTACAGCTAAATGTGACAAGATTGAAAGTGGCGTCAGTGTCAACTAAATCAGTAAGGAGAATCAGGATGAACGTAATTGGTCAGTGAGCCACAGTGTTACTGGTAAACAAGAACACATCATCACTACTGTAAAATCATCATCATAATACTTCAGAAAGCAACAGCCATACGAAATACAAAGAAAACAAGTATGTTGTGTGGAGTTTAAGCTAGTGAATCTACTCACACGACCACAGGCAAGTGACAATGTGTGTGTGAAATAAAGAAGACATCCAAAACCAGGATTGTGAACCAATGGTGTAAGAGAAGGTGAGCAGAGAGGACAGAGATGACAGGTGTGTGAAGAGGTAGGCCTACAGGACATTCTCTAAATGAGATGGTATTAACAACAGTCTCTCCTTGAGAGAGGCTATGCAGACAGTATAGCGAAATGTGTGATGTACAGTGACTTGTTTATATATGGTTGGACTTTATAATATAAAGCTTACAAACTAAAACTTTAATTATTACCGGAGGGCAAGATGGAAAGACTTTAGTACCACATTTCACATCATGCAGTTGAGTCGTTCTATTCATTTCACAGTAACATTCCTCACAAGGATCCACAGGGATTTGAACTCCAGGCTAGAGAGAAAAAACAAGTTAGGAATGTGAACCCAACAAGCCAACCCCTCATGACTTTTTTTTCAGTGACCAAAAAATTAAAAATAATTATAATAAAAGGCCAAAGCTCATCAAATGCAGACAAACGTGGTAGAACTGACAAATAAAAAATTACAACACAGGAAAATATGGCATTACATTTAAGAGTGGTGCTTGCCTTAGTGTCCTTTTAAAATTCCAGGCTTTTCCTATCATATGTAATTAGAGTAAACAAACGAACCTAGCATCTCACCTTGTATTCAGTGTTATTGTACACACAGACTTCTTTGCGCACTAGTCAGAAAAATAAATAATATTAGAAACTGCTTACTAATTTAATTCAGTAAATGCCGTTTTTTACTTGTTATTTTAATAAAAAAATATAAAATATCCATTGAATTTGATTTTTAAGTTTGTAACAGCATTGATTTGTGAACTATTACTCATGCTACTGCTCTAAATGAAGACGAAGGAGAAATATATCTGAGACTTACCACAGGGTGGACAGCAACTTTTATTGGTCATAGTTGCTGCTAATTCAAATCCCACATCACATTTCTTTTGAAAACACAGCTGGAGATCACACACTAAATGGGTAGAGATAAAACAGCAAAAAAGGTGGATCATCATCAAACTAGATTATTTTTGTTATCAAGCTGTCTAAATGCCTTGCAAGTGGTTGTCTGGTTCAAATTATTTATCTTCTTTATTATGACATACTATGTCAGAAGTACTTACAAGTTTTATACATTCAATCATAATTACTTAAAACTTTTTTCATTTTGACTAACCACAGGTTGGACAGCAGCTTTCATTTGTTGTTTTGTATTCATGGCCACATGGTTTTATGGTAGGACACATAATAGGCTCTTTCACAATACCAAAGCTCTCATTGGAGCAGTGGTATTTGGTACAGTTAAAGGTCCATGTTTGCCCAGGCTACAAAAGAAGAAGATCATTAGTGAAAGTTAGTAAATGCTAGTTAGTTTTGGTCATGAACACAAGTCTGCATGTTCAATCCTATGATGGAGTAGGACCCTGTTTACTTAACAAAGAAGTTACCATGTAACTAGTTACATGTAACGGCGTTACGTAATTTAATTACTAAATAAATGTAACTGTAATCAGTTAATTAAATTACAGTTACTTATGAAAATGTTAACAATTACAAAGGGGGTTACATCTAAATATTTTCACACAAATACAGATTTGATTGATTTATTTTCCAAATAGCATTGACTGCTCTAAAATATGAGACACTACGGCCATATGAATTTCCTGCAAGATGCGGGGAACACGGACTTGGTGGAATCCTTATACCGGAATGTCACGGAATATGCAACATTTGGACGAATAAATCAAAAGTAGGTCAGTACACTTGAATCAAAACGCGATATGGTCTGTAAATATTCAGCAGCAAAAGACAATATATGAATCCGGCACGTTCTGCGTGTCTCTGTGGAAATCAGGAGCGGACTGGTCATCGGGAGAACCGGGACAATTCCCGGTGGCCTGGCAGTCGATTTGGCCCGCTATTTTTAATATTATTATTGTATAATTGCCTGCCGGATGTACTAAAGCGATTGTTTCCGAATTCAACATTCGATAATAAATCTCTTATAAATCATGAATCGGTTAGTCGTGACTGGCAATGCTTCGGCTCACGCACTCTCCGCGCCTTCGCCAAACGGTTTGGATCAGAGTAATCAATGCAAGAGATTTGAGTGGATTGTATAAGCGCACAGGTGGAGAAGAAGCAAAATTACTGTTCAGGATTTCAAGTGCAGGTCAGTTTCATCTGTAAATATGCTATTGTAGTTTTGTCTTTGTTTACTTAGTTAAGCTGCAGCAGCCCATTGCTCATCAATCATCACTCAAAACACTGTATACTAAGGTTTATCATTATCTACTGTAAAGTTACAGTAGTAATTTAGCAGATAAAATATCATATCGTTTATAATAGGTTTAGGGGGAGCTAGGGCAGACAACAACACAACCCTTACGGAAATTAACAATGATTTTACCTAACCATGGTAACCACAAATTATTAACCATGGTTTTGGCTACACTAACCATAGTTTAACCATGGAATTTGTAGTAAAAATAAAGACAAATGGTAATCCATTTGCCAAAAAAACATAGGCCCATGGTTAGGCCTACCCTACTGTACTTTTTAAAAAAAAATCCAAAGCATTGTTAGATGCAGTGTTTCCTGTAGTTATTTCAAAAACAGTATCAGTAAACTATTTCTTATGATTTTAAATCTGCATTGAACTTCAGATCAATCTCAAAATAAAAGGTGATACTAAAGTCTGATTTTGTGGTGGATGTGTTCACATTTTATCATCTTAATTCAAATGATAAAGGATTTTGAAAGTCTGACAGTCTTGAGCACTACTCTAAGGTTAACCCTGCATGGTGTAAATGTTTGAAAATGATTAACAGTTGAAAACAATCATTAGAAATGTAGAAAAGTAATCGAAAAAGTAATCAAAATGTAATCAGTTACATTAATAAAGTAATAGAAAAAGTTACACTACTATTACATTTTAAATAGGGTAACTTGTAATCTGTAACCTATTACATTTCCAAAGTAACCTTCTCAACACTGGAAGTTACTAAAACCACAATCCTACATTTCATATTGCTTTTGAAGGAAAATGTAATTCAGAATAGAGACATACCAATCTAGGTAATCCATCAGGGCCAATGCAATCTACAAGGAGGGATTGATACAAAATCATCAAAAGAATGTCATCAGAGCATTTATCTAACAAAGAGTAAATTAAGTAACATTTCTTACCGCAGTTAGTTGTACATTTATCTATCGTTGAACTAACTAGATATGTGTTGTCAGGACAGAAACAACCTTCCATGAATGTTTTTTGACATTTTATGCCTTGGCAATTGTTCTCCACAAACTCATCATTGTATCTGGTATTTAAATGCAATAGAAGACTGTTACATAGCGTAATATCTGGAGCATTCAGTATTACATTTACTCCACACAAAGATGATGTTATGTCATGACTAGAGATTAGACCATTACCTTGTACTGCAGGTTTTTTCTATTTTAGGCCCACATGCCTTGTACACTTTGTGACTTGGGCACTTGTATTCTGTTATGGAAACCAACAATGAAAGAATTGAGTGCAACGTGCAACTGTATTTGGTATGTCTACCATGTCAACATAATGGCTTGCCACAGTTGAGGAGTATTAAAGTGGAATATTAAAATGATATGATGCCTTAAAAAATACTGAAATTCTCTGCTATAAAGTACTGCAATGGTGGGCTAATTCTGCTGGCTTACCACATAACCCTTTAAGGTCAGCTGAATTTTTCCAGTCCACACAGACAGACTCTAGGCCACATTGCTGTGCATAGGTCTCCAGGCTGATACACGCAACAGATTTATTTTTAAGGCTGCACACATCATATTTGCATGCATCATAATAGTTTTCATATGGAACGACCTTATGGCATGTTTCAAATAATCTGTGAAGAAAATGCAAAAGTGTTACTTTTAAAAGGAACAATAACTATTTTTCAGAGCTAGAAATAAAATACTTAAAGGGATAGTTTACCTTTAAGTAAAAATTTTGGTTCACTGTCCTGCAGTTTAGCACCAACCCTGATCAAACTCACCTGCTTGTTCAAGTGTTTGATTAGGGCGGAGCTAAGTTTGCAGTGGTCCTAAAGGAAAGTCCCATGTGACTTTGTTGTGTTTTTTGTGTTTTATAAAAGGTAATTTTTTAAAGAACTATTTGCCAAAATTAAGTTGAATGGGAAATGGGGAAATGCCACACCCACTGTAGTGTATGGTTTCAGAAAAAAGGAAAATGCTAATTCCTATGGACAATTTATGATACAATTAACTTTGAAATAGAATTGTTATGAAAAAGAGCAGACATTTTTAAAAATGCCCCCCTTTTGTGTTCAACCGAAGAAAAAAAATACTTTCAGGTTTGGGAATGACAATATTTCAGTGTTGGATGAACTGTTCTTTTAAAACACGTAATAAATGGTGAGCCTTGAAGTATATGATGGTTAAAATATAAACTTTAAGAGTGCTACTCAGTTACAAGAACCCTACACATTACTGTATATCAATTTTATTATGACTACATTAGCTCTGTGCTAAACCGGAGTTAGCTTGCCTGGCTACCTACTGGCCTACAAGGAACATCATGCTGGTCCAGTGTGCTACTTACAGGATACTACACCCTTAAGTATACCCGGTGGGGATGTAACATAAGTAATAATACTCGGACAGTACTTAAAGATTTTTGGGCGTTCTGTATTACTTGCGTTCTATTTCAGCCCACTTTATTTACCCCTACATTCCCACACGCCTAAATATGTATCTGGTTACGAACATTTCCACCGCAAGCCTTATTCATTACTACTCCCAATAGTCCGAAGTAGAGAGAAAGAACCGTGTGTGTACACAGGACCAGCAACGCAGCTTGAGAAATCAGTGTGTGTGTGCTGGGTGAATGGTAGACTCCAATCCGAACCTACACTATGCGACCCCATGGGAGTGGCACTCACAAGTGCCGGTTGCATTCACACGCAACCCGGCCGCCGCGTAGCAGAAATCTTGGCACGTGCCTTTTCCGACTCAAATGCGCTCGGCCTGTTCTCGTGGGTCGTGATGGCAAGGTGGTACAGATATTAACGATTATATGTTAAGAGGTTGTTGTAATGATGTGCGGATCTGACATTACGTAGATATAACAAATCATAAAAAATATACAGGTTAATTAAGGCATATGTGCAAATTGTAGGATGGCATAAAAACTGCTTTGTATGCCGGTATTTTATGATTTACCAAAGAGCTACAGTTTTGTGCAGATATCAGCATGATAAGATAATTTAATAATCAGTTTAATCGAAGTTCAGTAAAGGTAGCAATAAGGTGACTGAGATTTTAGACATTTAATTTTGATTTTTTGCTCAATTTTGCCAATGAAAAATTGTTCCAAACCACAAAGATCACAGCACTGTTTGCGTCTCTAAGCAATGTTGTTTACTTGTTGAATGAATCAGCTTTTTGAACGAATCGGTTGAATAAATGATTCCGTGATTCACTCATTAACAGAGTTAAATGCTTTGTTCCTGAATGAATCAGACGTTTGAATAGGTTGAATCTCAATGACTCCACTCATCAACAGTCACTTGCTGTCACCTACTGGCAGTTTTAATTTCACATTTCGACAATTTTTTTCCGGTTTAAAACAATTTCAAATATCAGTATTCAATGTTAAAATAACAAAATATTATTTATTCATTTTGTAACTGCAGGTTAAATGCATCCATATCCCCTTAAACTGAAATAATCTAAATGTTTATTTCTGATGCAGATCCAGAAATGTTTTCTTATGTTGGATGAAAAGACACATTGTTATTTGATTCTTTTCCATTTTTGCATTTGCTTGACTTTTCTTTCAATACTGAAGTAGCGTTTTAAATTTTGCGGACTAAAGATAATAAAATCAGCATACTTTAAGACTTTTTACTCATAGTAATATTCTAAACGGTGACTTCACTTCTACCAAAAAAGTTTCTGGGAAAGAATCGTACGTTTTACTTGAGTTAAGATTTTAGGTAGCTTTTACACTACTGAAGGATGTACTCGTTTGGTGAAGAAAAGTACACACTTTTGAGTGTGTAGTAGAGGCAAGCTTTGGGACATACTACACTCTAAAAAATGCTGAGTTGTTTCAAACCAACTTTGGGTCAAATTAGGACATCAACCCACTTTTGGGTAAAAAGTAATGTAAAATGTAACCCGAATGTTGGGTTAGTTCCATATTTGACCAAAGTTGTGTGTTGAAATAACCCAGAATTTTTTAGCGTGTAGCATGTCATACCCGACCTGTTCTGTCACATAGTTACATGATCCTGTCACACTTTAAATAGATGGGCCTGTCAATCATCTTGTCCGCAGTTAAACATCTTCACATTTTATGTCAACGTCTACATGTATTGGAGACGGAGAAAAGGGATAAGTAGCATGGTAATCTAGCAGCACATGGGGTCTTATGGGGAGAACACTGCTCATTTGCTGAGGACCTGGCCTTTTAAAATTAATGCCACATGATGTTATAAAGTTAACATGGGGTATTGCAACTGAATATAAACCACAGATAAACATTATAATAACTATGATATATTTTTAGCAGGGTAAAATGATGATTATTAGATAGAATCCAAACTCATTTATCTAAAAAAGCCGTCGGAATGCACACAGTCTGCTGTTTGTAAGTTTAAATGACATGTTTTATTGTGATTTTTGTAGTCTGAACTTGAATCCTTCTCCAAACACAATGGATTATGGGCAATATAGCGCTTAGAGATTGCACAGATACACACTTCAGAAAATCTACCAGAAATAATCGGACCATCTGGGATATTTAGGCTACTCTTTTCAATTCATACTAGGTTTTAGGACACACTTGTTCTCCTCGCACATTTGACTATTTAGAATGGATAGTGGGACACAGGGTCAGATCTAGGCTGCTTTTTTAATTTTATGATGATTATGATTATGATTATTATTATATTCTTATTTTTGATTTATTGATTGATTGATTGAGGTGGTGGGGTGGTATAAAAAAAGTCCAACACAAGTAAATCTGAAATCAGCACATTGCTGGGAACAGTCAGGGGTCCCCACTAGCAAAATGTCTTGATAAACTGCTAAATGTGGCTAAAAGAATGTATCTTAGGAGGCAGCATGATTATATACTTTCTGGAACAGTCAGAAGCTTTCCTGTGATGTCTATATAGACAACTTGCTTCAGTAAGTTATGCAACAGAACAATTTTGCTGTTATTATTAGGTTTTGAAAGGTTAAAGCATTGGATTTGTCTTACTTGTCCTTGATGAGTTCACAGGCATTGTACATTTCTATTGTACAACTTGGCTGACTTGGAGGTACATTAGGAGGAGGATTGCATCCTGGAGGTACCATCCAAAACTGTGCCATGTGCTCACAAGATTTGTCAATTGTTCCGTTAGGGAGTCTGCAGTCATTTGCTGTGCTATTGTCACAATACCCTTAAAAATGTCAACCGCATAAAAAAAAAATAATAATACAAAATGGAGAAACATTAGATATGCAGCTGAAAAAGTTAAACTAGCTATTTAATTAGAAAAAAAAACTTCAATTATACTAGATCAGGTTGCAGACACCAAGTCACCAGATAATTTGAATAAACAAATAAACATTCAGGCAGAGTTTTGATATACTGATCTTTTAGTAAAGGTCCAACAGACAGATAAAAACTAATTTATTTATCATTATCATTTTATGCCAAGAGATATCAGATCTGTACTCACCACATTGTCCCTCAGTATTACCATGGAAGTAAGAGAATGGGAGTTTGACAGAAACACCTTGATTACTGACTAAAATCTCAGCTTTAATATCAGATACATTCACAAGCACTGTAATGGCAGTAGTGGTGATGATTATATTTCCCAGTTGGATTGTTGGCTTCATCACAACATCGTTAACATAAACCTGTGGGAAACAAGGCATTTTGGAGTCATGATGAAAATCATGCACTAGAATACTATGTTATTTTGCAATGTGCCATGAACAACACGAGGGCACTGGTTCTCAACTGGTGGGTCGCAGTCCATTAAATTGATCTCAAGTCTATTTTGACAGTTGTGGACAGCAGAGAATAACAATGCTAAATGATGTGCAACTATGCACATCCATATTATGCATAATTAGGAAAGCAAACTAAGCAACTTTACCACATTTAAAAGGCAGGAGAAATGCTTTTCCAAATACGGCTGATGCTAACATGGATGTTATGTGACCTACCTTCATTGTTAATGAAGGTTGGTCATTCATGAGAAAAATTTTGCAAGGTAAAAGAAAATACTTCCCATTACATCATTACATTAAATATGGTTCAAATTAAATGAGAATACACATGGCTTGTGTGTTCCATTGCATTTTATGCAGTGAACAACTGGCTGCTAAGTGTACAAAACCAACTAATCTCAAGAGATATTTAGGGATGATGACTATGTCTCCCTGTTACATTTTTGACAATGGTACACAATTTTGGTACAGTGTTTTGTCTCCACTTGATGGAAAATCTGGACATTAAAAAAAAAGAATCACTGATCTAGAGCAAGATATGTTTTACATTTTGTTTGTGAATAGATTTGTGTGAAAGTCGTGACACTCACCTGGACCACTTTAGTGTTGCTTGTTAGCTTGATTTTATAAGATTTGTAGTTCACAATCACATACTCAGGGCAGGCTAAATTTTTTTTTTCATCACAATAATAGTTTTTAGCATGGACACTGATATTGTATCTTGGAATGATTTCTTGGAACAAAACATAAGTGCAATTTCCATGGAAAGTGTAATATTTTCCATCAAAGGTTTGGTAATGAGGGTCCCCCCAGCTGGTGCATCTACCTTTTGTATTAGAAAAAGATTTAAAACAAAGTTAAATACAATGCATTTCCAATGCATATAGGTATTTCATTTAAATTACCATTAGGAATAATATTAATAATATACCAATTTCATGGTTTAAACTCACAAGGACACTCATACTTGGAACAGCACCCGTTGTTATAATAGACTTTCTCAGGTGAATGTCCATTGACACAGTCAGGTATGATTGCATCTGTTGGCTTACACTGTATAGGGATTGAGATGCTTAATTAAAAGTGTACTAAAACAACAACAACAACAAAAACTTAATAAGCTTAAATCTTTTTTTTATTTTTTTTATAAACTTAATAAAACTTTTTTTTAAAAGTTGACTAAACGGTGCTGAGAAAGGGCATGATTTCAGCTCTCATTCATGTCTAAAGCCCAAGAGGGTGTAGAACGAGCTACACACTGGAAACAGGGTTAGGGATGTGTCCTAAATACTGGCAGTAGAAAGCACCACTAATGGCTCGTTTCCACCGAGCGGTACAGTTCAGTACAGTATGGAACGGTACTCAATTATGTCCGTTTCCATTGTCAGAAGTTGTGAATGGTACCAAAATACCAAAACCTTACCGTACCACTTTTTTGGTACCCTTCTGTTGGGGTACCTAGCACAGAAAAGGGTACCAAATGTGTGGAGCTAAACTCACCGCAGAAAGTTGATTGGTTGACTAGAATCGTTACTTTTGTGTGATACAAGGGAATAAAGCTTCTCCTTCACATTCTGCTCTGCTGTCCATGAGTGTTGGGCTTATTTACATCAGAGTGCACAAACATAAAAAAAATATAACAGTGTATTTTATAATTTTATATTTTCACACAGACAAAAGCCGTTTCTCAATATGCATTCTGGTCTGTTCTTGTTGACTTGTGAAACGTCATTGCCCAAAAACCCTTGTAATTTTCTAAATATTACTGTTATTGTGTCATGAAATTTAGTTTAAAGAGTGTTTCAGGCGAGAATGTAGTTGTTTAAAACTCAAATCTGTGGTTTATTTATAAAGATAGTGCCTATTTGAAAATTTGCTATGCCGGTTTCGGAGCTCCAGGCGATCACTGGACACACAGTGCTCATGTATCCGCATAGAGCAGCCTTAGCTCGGCAAGTCCTTCTGATATTTGCCGCTGGCTCTGATGTCTTTGTAGTGATTAAACATGAGATACAATTCGTTTTGGGTATATTTAACAGGCATTTGTGGTCTCATGAATCTATTATTTGTTCCTGGTTATATAGTTTTGGCTTTATATATTTAACTTTATATATTTATTTTGAACTTTACAGTAGTACAGCGCTGACTGGTAGCCGACGTTTGACTAAAAATTGTTTGCGTGGTATTTAGTTTCCTTATTATAAAAGCCTCTTATACTTGGTCACTTTATAGATTTTCTAATGTGTAGGATCGCTGTCTTCCGCACGGGGGACCCACTTAACAACAGTGAATACACACATGAAACAAACACAGTCTATTAAGACAAACTGAGGCACTCCTCTGGAAAGCCCAAGCTCGGTCGTAAAATCATGCCAGGGGGTCAGTGAAAAGGTATTTTGCTAGCAGTTCATGACTATTAGCGTATCTCTCAGAGGACTCAATAAAAACAGTGCTTAAAACAGGGCCTAAAAGTGTTGTACGGGCTTTCAAGGCCAGATGGGTCGCACGAAAACTCGACCATTTAGCACAGAAAATTGCTAAATCCGATCACAGAAAGTGACAGATTAAGAACTTCTCTGTCCAGAGAGAAAATTGGCAGACTCCCAACTCGTGACATGGGCAGGACCTTCAGGACACCTCCCCTTTCCCCATGCATTCAAGACAAGGACAAGAACTCACACAGGACTATGCATGAATAAACTATTGAAAAAGAGTTTCGGAGCAAATAGCAGTCACAAATAATATGTTGTATGTCTTGTATATATACATGCTTGATGTGTTCATGTAATCGGTGCAAAATTAATCAGTGTTTATTACCCTTTTGAGGAAATAAGGCCTTTAATATGTGTGTAAAATATGTGAGTTTAGTATTGAACGGAAACTTGTGATAATTGCAGAATACTGAAATAAGTGAAAAGCTGTTATTTCGAAACAGTATGTGTTGTACGACACTATATAGAAGTTATTACAAAACCTGCAAATCTTCATTTCCCCACATGATAAATTGAAGCATTATGGTAATGTATGCAAGCTCCGCCTTGCAGCAAGTCAATTGGAAGGTTGCGTCGTGGGACGGACTTATGCAGCATATCAAAACCCAATGCAGGACAGATTGGCTCAGCTTGCTTTCGCCTGTCGCCGTGTTAAGAGCACTCCAACGTGTGCTCACGCGCTTACCATCAAAGCGATCAGTCATCCAAAACTCAAACACTTCAGAGAAACAAGATCTTCAAAGAACTTAACGCAAACTCAGACTGTAGCAAAACTGCTGAAGCCTCCGCGTCATAAAGAAGCCAACCAATCTCCTGAAGGAGGGGGAAGTTAGTTGCCAAACAAGGACGTCCCGAAGTTCACCTCATTGCGGACCAATCAGAACGGGGGTCCCTCAGCAGACAGCCAAGGAAACGAAGCAGAATGCAAGTAAACTAACAAAATCTTATCTCTGCTGAACTGGTTTCCAGCTAATTAAGCAGTAAAATTAAGACAAATTCTCCGCTTTGGGAAGTCTCTCAGGTGAATTTAAATCACTCTTGAAACGAGTTAGAAGTTGAACGTCATGTATATGTGTGTGTGTGTATGTTTATGTGTTTTAGCCTAGTTTTGATGTAATCTGGAATAGCCAATAAAATTCATGTTTCATTTATAAAGAATCATTGTTGGTGTCATATAATTTCAAGGTTAAAACTGTTGCCAAAAAGATCCCTTGCTTGCTACTTAGCTCGTAGCTTACTTATAATAATTACCACTGTTAAGAGCTTACAAATAATCATAATTGTTTTGACCGTGGCCAGGAAAACACATATTAAATTTGTTAAAAAGATACAAGAGCGAGGAGAAATAAACCGGGCTCGCTGGAGGCCCTTGATTTAAAGTGTAAAACTTCAAAATTTAGAATTCGTTAATCAGGATGGGGGAATTAGGATCTACAGACCAGTTACTCTCAAAACCCGAATTAATAATAATTAATTCCCTTATACAATTAATGAGTTAATTTCATTACAAATGGCTATTATTGTTCAATAAAACTGACAAAAAAGAGA
>JADLZN010006657.1:0-56079 GCA_018155175.1 Sinocyclocheilus anophthalmus | reverse complement strand
CATCTCTAGATAGACAGTTAACATGTAATTAAATTTAGATTTAATTAACTATTAACTAAGCAATAGCATTCAGGAAGGAAACATCTAAGATAGTTAAATTCGCTGAAACGAATTGAAGATTGAGAAACATAGAAAAAAAAGAAAAAGAAAGGAAGAAATGGAGAAAATCATAAACGCTGGAATTTAGTTTAAAATTGAACCATTGCTATCACCCTGTCACACACATCATCTGATGAGATTAAAAGTAGCGGTTCAGGCAAAAGAGTGTTAACCCCCTAATTGGTCTTAACTTTTGAGTAGCCTAGCCTAAGATGAAACTAGGCTAAGTCGTGTTACTTAATCTGCTGCCATGGTTTGTTTACACAACATGGCGTGTTGTGTGCTATGTGCACAGTTATCACTTCACTGTGACAACGTTGTTAGTCAGAGATATCCATGCATGTCCAGGTATTAAAGCAGATTTTTAATGTCTTTCATATGCGTTCACAAACAGTCATAGTTCTTAGAACGGGGGCTTTCAGCCTTACAAGACAACTGCCTTGCATTACCTAAGACACTTTCGTGAGTGCTTCTCGATACTCAACAAGTAAACTGGCTTGCACGTTTGTTTAAAAGGAATCTCCAACAACATGGGTTAATGGAAGTCTAAAACCCGTCTAAACCATGGTGGGTGGAGGGTGGGATCATGTGTGTGGTGCCATCACCATATAGTACTCAAGTACAGTATCTACACCTTTCTAAATTTTCACTCAGCAAGTCGTTGAACAACAAGATCTGACCGCGACACTCAGGTGTCTCGGCTTATATATATACATGCTCCAAACGTGAGATGGATTGCTCAATCTAATTATAAACTATAAGCCTTTATCTGGTATAACTGAGCCTGCGCATCACATCTACCTTGATAGAACTGTACTGAGATGTCGGGAACGTGCGTCTGCAAAAAGAAACATCTAACCATAACTGACTAATTTTGTGATTTTTCTTGCTCACCAAGACATAACACACATTATGGTACAGTTCGTGGAATGCCGAGGGACGCTCATGATGGTCATACATGACGCTTCTGCTATCCTACGCGGATTTGAGTGGTGCTGAACTTGCTGAACATACGGGTTTACTTTCTAAAATCAATTAACCTTCCCCTGATAGCCTCA
This sequence comes from Sinocyclocheilus anophthalmus, assembly GCA_018155175.1. Taxonomy (NCBI): domain Eukaryota; kingdom Metazoa; phylum Chordata; class Actinopteri; order Cypriniformes; family Cyprinidae; genus Sinocyclocheilus; species Sinocyclocheilus anophthalmus. The sequence continues at coordinate 54,922 of JADLZN010006657.1, read as the reverse complement.
AAGACCTGAAAATACTACTAAACCTTGCGCATATTATAAGTAAGGCCGTACACGGAATCTACCAGACCCCACACTCTATCTGCAGTGCTCAACAAGCAGCAAACATGGGACGCAACAGGGCATTGCGTCGCGTCAGCTCTATTTTAAACCTGGACGTCTATCAGCATGGACATGGTACATTGCCATGATTTAAACTCAATAACTATCGTTTTAATCTAGCCCGCATTCCTGGATCTCACACCAATCGTGTATACAAATCAGCTCAGTGTTAAAATATGATAATTAACCATAACTAGTTATAATGTACATTCAATAATTTTAGTCCAACTAGCTTCAATTTGCTTGCCCACCAGTGTCAACTGTCTTGTCAATTCTAAGAGCGTTAATTTCCTGGTTTAGGGAAATAACTTTCTTACTTTACAATTCTATAAGTTTGTAACGTAAAACTGCATGATTATTGACTCCGGTTATCAGTAAACAATGAACACGTCAAGTGTGATACAAGTAAGGTTTAATTAACTACATAAACACTTAAACTAGTCCAACATACTACATAGACACATTAAGCCGGTCTAAACTACCCATACACACACACACACATACCGTTGTGTATAGGAAAGGGTTAAATTTAGCACTAAAGTACAGAGAGACATAAGGAATGACATTTATGGAACCATTTCGCATATTCAGCAGATCTAAAACCTGAGGGAAAACTTCAGATTCTTAGCTCAAACACACCTTGTACAAAGTTGTAACTGATACTTAAATGCATCAATTAATCGACTGAGTTTGATACTTGCACGTCTGTATGAACAAAGATTCCTGATGCGGTCTTACGGCCCCAAGATCTTGCTGAAGTTGGTTTATGAGAAAGAACCAGTTTGCGTCCAAGAGTACTTGATGAATTGAAAGGACAAGGCCGAAGCCTGGCACAATACTTTGGTATCCTGAAGCGTTTTCTCACAACTTCATCTTAGCATCCGACCGAACCACAGACTGGGGCGGGTCACATGAAGTGTGACCTTTAAAGCCTGCAGAGATTCACGCCTCTCAATATGGGCTTGCCCAATGGGGAAGTCCGTAATCTCAAGTGGGAGTTCTGCATTTTTATGGCCCTTTGTCTGTAAGCCTGGTGTATTTTGCATATGTAATTCGCTTGAGTGTTGATGCACAAATTAGTAAAGATTCTTAGAACACTAATATGTTGCATAGGTATCAACATATATTATACACGCTTGTTTCGATCATAAGAGGGCGAATTCATAGATACTAGACATGAAATGGGTGAGGTTATATTAACTAGTGGTCTATGATAACTTGAATAAAACAGCATACACTACAACATACAATATACAAGACAGTAATGGTATATACAATGACCAAAGGATATGGGTATTCAATCAAAGAAAGGTTTTCCTATGAATTACTTAGAGAACAGTCCATTTCTCTGGGCAATATGTGTCTTTCTTATGAGGAAAATGAGGGAGTTTATCCCCTGCATTCATTTTAGGCCATAAAACCAGTGATATCATGATTAGTTTCATGGTGATGCAAGTTGGGGTATGGTGTCATTGCAGACAGTCTGGCATCCAGTTTATTGGGTGAGGGGACTGTTGACGATTTGTTAATCTAATGAATAATTGATTTGTTAAATCCAATAAAAATTAGTGTGTCAGATTGGTCGAGACGCTACACTGGTCACTTCAAAGGGCCCTTCAAAATGAAGGATTTCGAAGGGTACAACTGATGGACACTTCCCATGATCCTTTGCGCAGATTCTTTGATGACGCATGATGACGGCGCCTCCGTGTGGGCACGTGATGATGACACAGAAGGGCACTTCAAGAAACAGTTGTTTGGTCCCCTACAACCTACGCCCTTCAACCCTTCAAAGCTCTCACTCCAGAGGGTAAACCCTTTGAAGGGATTAGGGCATAGGTATGAGCCCTTCCAAATGGAATGCAGGGATAGTCAGTGACACTGACACAATCCATTGGCACATGCTACTCGTGACTCTCCCCTGACAATTGTGAAATGTGCAGCTACAGTAATTGTGACAGAAAAACCTAAATAAATAGACAAATTTAGGGATTTTTAAATAAATGTAAATTATACGAATTTACAAGTCTGTATTTTTTTTCCAAACATGTTGTAGGCTATTTGAGTGGCATGTGCCACTGAATGTTGTGTAATACAAGTGCAATTTTATGTTGCTGATCACGCAAACTATCCATTCAATAAACACACAGAATGAATCTATCATGGGTCACTACGAATAGGCCTACCGCATTTACAGTCGCATCCGTTACTTTGATTCTGGTACTGCGTGCATGCAGCATCATCAATACATTGGCCAGCGCAATCTATCTCATCTATGGCTTTAATATTTCAAAAAATTATTTTATAGAATTATGCAATAAGAACTTAAACCATTTTATAACAATATTAATTTTTTTTTTATTAAAGTAGGCTATTTGACAAAACATTCAGGCAAACAAAGGGACACGAGACAAATATTAAACACATGAAGAAGCCTAAGTTATTATACAAATTAACTCCGCAATGTAATTAATATGCTTGACAGAAACCGAAACGTATCATCAATTAAATATCGCTCTGCCATTAAGTGCGTGTGTTACACAGTCTGCATTATACTCCGGCAGACAGCAGCAGTGTCACTGTCGCAACATACGGTAACATGTTCCGTATGTTGCGATGCAATGAACTGCAATGTCAGTGACACATGTCACAAGTGTCAGTGGCACATACCACTCTCCACTGGCACATGTCAGTGAAAACCGGAAGAGTCACCGGATGTGTCACTGAGCATAGTGGCATGTACCAATGGCTTCCATACATCAAATGCCATGTCACTTAATCTTAGTACTGCCTCTCCGGGGACCAATTATAGCACTTAAACACGGAAAAAGTCAGATTTTCATGATATTTCACCTTTAAACCAAACAAAACTATCAAAAACATGCAGCAATGTGATTCGTTTTACATGAGTTATAGGCAGTGGGTTTAATCGATATTACTAATAGATTTACTATCTCATCATCTCCACAGCCTGCTTCCCTTGGTGTTTTTACACGTAGAAAAGGTGAAAAAAAAACATTGTCCAGTTTCCAGTTTTTTGTGAAATTAAATGGCTGAAACATAAAATAAATATTTGGTGGTTGAAAAACTTGACAGTTGTGTTATCTGACAAAAGCAAAGCGTGAATAAAGCATATTTAATTTAAGCAGTTGATAAGGTCATGCGCTGATCATTCAAAATCAGTGTGATCATCCTTTTGTTAAACTGCACTGCACGGCGGCAGCACAAAAACTGGTCTCTTACCGGTTAGTGTAGTGACGTCGCTCACACAAGATCTGCTTTGAAATATATAACTTTTTATTATTTTACAGTCACAAACCACATTCGATAATGTATAAAAAAAATTAAATAAGAGTTAAAAATTATTAAAAAAAGAAATGTGAAAAATGAAAAACATTGAAAAACAAAACTTCATTTCAGTGTGTGTCAACTTAAGTTGCAGTGCAGTTAAACTGCCGTCGGCAGTGGAGTGTTGCAGCATCCGCAGCACCTAGTTCCTAGCACCATTTAGCTGCTCTGAAATCAGGCTTTTAAAGTGCATGTAAATGCTTTAACCTGGTGCAGTGCTGGCTGAACGACTCATCAGTTCAGTGAATTTGTGAATAACAAATAATACATTCAACCATAGCATAATCTATAAAATTGTCTTTGTGATGTTTAACAATCATTACATAATTTACACCAAAGATATCTTAATGTTTATTTAAAAAATGCTAGATTGCAGTGCTGTTGGCTTTATGTTGGGTGATGCTTTCCACTCCTGACTGCTGCTTCATCTCCAGAAATCCTTTTACTTCCAACAGATTAAAAGATGTAGGCTAATGGTAAAATCAAAGTCCGGACAATTACACTGAATCATATATTTTTTTCACTTTGGAACATTATCTCCCTCATATTTTTTTTTCACCAAAGTCATTTGAAATATGAAAGTAGACTCTTTAGTTGCATTTAAGATGTCTTTTTTATGTATATACAATTACTTTTGTAAGTTTAATTTGACGTGGACACCAAAATGGTGACGTCTCATCTTTGACCCATATATACATATATTTATGCGTGTGTGTGTATCTCTCTCTCTTTCGGCTTATTTCCTTTATCAGGGGTCGCTACAGCGAAGTGATCCACACAACTGATTTGGTTCATGTTTTACTCTGAATGCCCTTCCTGCCGCAACCCAGTACACTAACTCCTGCAACCTCAGTGCTGGGACACACTTACACTTAAGTCACTTACACATTTTGGGCTCATGTGTATCTCCAAATGGGATGCTTCACAATTTTGTCTTTATCACTATCTTGGTACATTAAAGCATTATTTGTGTAGCGAATCAGCTCATGGGGAAATATGAATAATTAACCATAACTAGTTATAATTAACTATTCATATATTAGATCCACTGTAGATATTTAGCTGACCACTCAGGGTCAACTGTCTTGTCAATTCTAAGAACGTTAATTTCCTGGTTAAGGGAAATAACTTCCTTACTGTACAATGCATAGCTTGTAACGTATCTCTGCCTGATTATTGACTCCGTTAGACAACATGAACACGTCAAGGTGATAAAGTAGTGTATTACTACATAAACACTTAAACTAGTCTAACATACTACATAAACACATTAAACCGGTCTAACATACACACACACACACACCCATACAGTTGGTAAGGAAAGGGTTAAAGTTTAACTCAGCATAAAAGAGGCATAAAGACTAATTTTATGAACACTACCTTTGCATTGTATATTCAGCAGATCTACAGCCTGAAGGAAACATCATTTTCTTAGTTCAAACACACCTTTGTAAATAGGTGTAACTGATACTTAATGTATTATTTAATAAGACTAAGTTTGATACTTGCTGGTCTCGGCGGTCTGAAAGAGATTCCTGATGCAATCTTAAGTTTCCAGTTGATCTTTGCTGAATTTGGGTCGGTGAAAAGAACCAGTTTTGAGTCAGAGTCACTTGATGAATGAAAAGAACTAGGCCGGAGCCTGGCACGAGCTTTGGTATCCTGAAGCGTTTTCTCACATTTTCTTAGCTTCTGACCGAACCACCGACTGGGGCGGGTCACATGGAGTGTGGCCTTTTAAAGCCTGCAGAGATTCACGCCTCTCAAGATGGGTTTGTCCAATGAGGAAGGCTGAAATCCAAAGCGGGAGGTTGCAATTGCTGAAGGGTTTTACGACCCTTTGTCTCTAAAAGCATGGTATTTTGCATATGTAATTAGCTTGGGTGTTGAGGCACAAATTAGTAAAGATTCTTAGAACATCATTATGTTGCATAGGTATCAGCATATAATATACACGCTTGTTTCTATCATAAGAAGGCGAATTCATAGATAATAAACATGGTATATGTAAGGTTATATGAATGAGTGGTTTATCGTAAGCATGAATAAAAATAGTCTATAATACAACAGATTAAATACAACACAGCAATAATATACACAATGGCCTGAAGAAAATGGGTGTTCATTCAAAGAAGGTTTTCCTATGAATTAATTAGTAGAAAAGTCCATTTCTCCTGTGCATTTGTACCCTTTGTTTCTGGAGAATGCAGCTGAGAGTTGGCTCGCATTCCACAAGGTTGTAAATGTATCGGTTACCATGACACCAGTTCTTGTTCGTCGTCCTGGGGTGTTACAAAGTATTTGTGAAATCTAGCTAACAAAATATATATTGTGTGTTGGAGTGGTCCAGACGCTACATTTGTGTCAAGCATTTTAATGTCTCTGTTCCAGTTCTGCTAATTCACAAGCTGGGTGAGAGTCATACTTGCAAAGTGATGTTAATTATTAAAGGTGACCTATTATGCTCCTTTTAACAATATGTAATATAAGTCTCAGGTGTCCCCATAATGGGTCTGTGAAGTTTCAGCTCAAAATACCACACAGATCATGTATTATATAATTTTGAAAATGCCTACAGACCCTTGAAGGAAGTACCGGGTCTCCCCGCCAGGAGGAGGTGGACTTAGGACACAATTTTTTGAATTTTTTTGAATTTTGAATATTTTGAGTGGAAGCAGAAATACGGTTTCGTGTCTGTCTCTTTAAATGCAAATGAGCTGCTGCTTCCTGCCCCCTTTCCACAATAGGGTGGAGCCTTTACAGATTGTACCTCAGAGATACTCTGATAAAAAAAAACATGTTTGGTTTTAATTAGCATGTCTATCATACTGAAATCATACGTTTTAACACCATATCAGTTTAAGCTTCTGATATAGGGTTTTCTGAGCACACAGAAAGCGGCTGTCACACGGCATGTGCTTAAACTGAAAAATACTCACAAGTTTATGTTAAAAACATGAGTTACAAAAACAGTCGGTTATGTCTGTGAATGTAATCAGCTGGGAAATAAATTGCATGTTCATATTAGATATGTGTGGCAGCAGCGTAATATACAGTAAATAAATCAATCAATCCACTGCTCTCTTGTCTCCGCTGAGGCTGGGACTCAAAATAGTGTTCTGTGCTCATCTGTGCAGCCAAAGACAGAACAGTTAGCATGCTTTGCTCGAACTTTCGCTATGGCGTTAGAACTGGTACACCTTTGTCGCTTGCAAAATCAAATGATGGCAATGTGGATGGAAACATGCAGATTGAGGGGCAGTAATATTAAAATAAGATCCCCTTTCTACGTCACAGGGGGAGCAATATCTGAAGCACTTGTTTTTTTCACAGGCTTGCAGAGAGAGAAGCTTACCAAAACAATTTTACTGGGTTGTTCTTTATCCCGTATCCTGGGTTGGTAGATAGATGCACCAGGGACCGATTATAGCACTTAAACACAGAAAAAGTCTGATTTTCATGATATTTCACCTTTTAACCAAACAAAACTTTCAAAAACACACAGCAATGTGATTCTTTCATTGAGTTATAGGCAGTGGGTTTAATCGATATTACTAATAGATTTACTATATCGTCATCTCCACAACTTGCTTCCCTTGGTGTTTTTACAAGTAGAAAAGGCAACAAAAAAAATTATAATATTGCATTGTCCAGTTTCCACTTTTTTTTTTGTGAAATGAAATGGTTGAAACATAAAATAAATAGTTGGTGTTATATGACAAAAGCAAAGCGTGAATCAAGCATATTTAATTTTAGCAGTTGATAAGGTCATGCGTCGATCATTCAAAATCAGTGCTGTCATACAAAGGGTTAAACTGCACTGCACGGCGGCAGCACAAAAACTGGCCTCTTACCTTTTCATACTTCACATGTTGTTCTGAAATCAGGATTAATACGTTCAAATGCCAGAAGACTCGTCTTTTAGGCTATTAAGCTACGGTTACGTTTTCTCATTTGAATATTCTAATATTAGCGTATGCAAAATCAAAATTGAAATCGTCTCAGGTTACGTATGCAACCATGGTTCCTCGAAGGAACGAGATGCTGCGTCGGAAGACACTTAGGGAACGCCCTTCAGCGTGACCGGCTCTGAACCTCGTGTGTAATCAGACCAATATATGGGCGAGACGTCACGGGCGGGTGACGTAATGACCAGGAAGCTATAAAAGCATGTGCGGCGGAGCCAGCATCAGCTTCTGGAATGAGGCAAGTGCTGGCAGGGATGCCGGAAGTATGGTACCGAGACGCTGCGTCTCGTTCCCTCGAGGAACTAGGGGTACATACGTAACCTGAGACGTTCCTCTTCAGGAACTCGAGCTGCGTCGGAAGATGCTTAGGGAACGAGAATGCCCACGCCGCCAGACTTTCAAATCTCGCCTAGTGTGGAAGCGTGCACAGCTAAGGCACGAGACAGAGGAGCCAAGGATTGGGGGGGGGGGGGGGGGGGGGGGGGGGGGGGGGGGGGGGGGGGGGGTCACTTCTAGGCAATAGAACCTGACGAAGGTAAGGGGCGTGGACCATCCCACAGCACCGCAGATGTCCTGCATCGAGACACCTGCCAAGAAGGCCTTAGAGGCCGCCACACTTCTGGTAGAGTGAGCCTTGACCCCAAGAGGTGAAGGGAGATCAGAGGACTCATGGGTAATAGAAATGGCATCTACTATCCACCGACGGAGTGTCTGTTTCGTAGCTGGAAGACCTCTCTTAGGGGGACCATAGCATACGAGCAGTTGGTCCGCCCTTCTCCACAAGGCAGCTTTGTGGACGTATGCGTCCAGTACTCGCACTGGACACATACAGTTTAGCCTCTGCTGGTCTGGATCCCCAAAGGGAGGATGATAAAAAGCCTGGAGTACGACAGGCCATGGTGTAGAGGAGGGGACCTTAGGAACATAACCCGCTCGAGGGAACAAAAACGCTTTGGCGAGACCGGGCGCAAAGTCAAGATAAGATTGGGCCACTGAAAGGGCCTGCAGATCCCCAACTCTCCTGAGAAAAGATATCGCCAGAAGCAAGGTAGTTTTGATAGTAAGATGGCGATCAGAGATCTCCTCAATAGGCTCGAAGGGAGGCCTACAGACCCGAGCAGGAGACATACGTGCCTGCGTCGTGGTTGAATCCCACACCACGCCCAGATAAGTGGTTCTTTGTACAGGAGAAAGCACACTTTTCTTGGCATTAAGTCTTAACCCCAGCTCTTTCGTGTGAGCGAGAACGACATCTCGATGTCTCGATGGTGTAATGAGAGCAGCTAGCTCGGTGCCATGTAAAGGTGGACCGGCAGGGTACAACTGAACCGGCTGCTCTAGAGACCTCCACGGATGTAGCGAGCCTCTTAGCACCGCTACATTGCCGGGCGATGACTGAGAGTTGCGCTCGCGGGAGACCGCTGCGCCCTGGAATACCGGCAGGGTTGGCAGACTGATCTCCTGAGGGCACTGAGGAGAGACGGGCACCGTGTAATGCTGTGTGAACCTCTCTTCCCCAGAGGGGCCTGCCCTCCGAGGTCCTGAGCCACAGCATCAGGACTATCATAGCTGAAGTCTCCTATTGAAAATGACGGCCCTCAGACCCATGCGTTGTTTAAAGAGCTAAAAGAGCTGGCTTGGGCAGGAACCCTGAGCACACTTGGCAGGGACTCCCACTCCGCCAGGTGACCTCCTTAGGTAACCAGAGGCCTCTGGTGAGCCTAGAGCAGCTAGCTCGGTGCCCTGAAGCGGCGGACCGGCAGGGTAAGACCATATTAGCTGCTCTAGAGACTCGTAGAGGGCTTCTGAGCCTCGAGAACGACTCCTAGATCTAGGGAGCACGGGTGGAGATAGGACGAGCCGTCTTCAACCCGTCTCCAACCCATCCATCAGATCATGTGTGATCACCGCGATCTCAGTCGCTGCCGTGCCTCAGCAGCAGCGGGACCGCAATCGCAAGATCCAGCACAGTACCAGACTCCTCGGAGGCCCGGTGATAGCGGATCGTGTGACAGCGGTAAAAGCACAATCCGCCCCCCGAGAGCCGACTGCGCGAGCTCCGCTCCCCATTGAGGCTGCTTATTATAATATCAGGCATAATATGCTTGTGTACGATGTTTCTGTACCGAGTTTTTGTGAAACTGTCGAGCTCTCGACGCCCTCCATATCAAAACCCTCTCCCCGGAGAAAGACAGCTGAGCGTTGCGCCCTCCTCCCCGTGGGGCTTCTGAACCCCAGCGGGCGCTGGAAGAAGATAGGGACTCGGCCGTCTACATTCCCTCCACCGGATCCAAATGCGAAACCCACGAGCACAGCCGCCGAAACCGCCTCGGCGAAAGCGGGGTCGACACCGCGAGAAATGTTAGTGAAGGCTCTCTCCTCAAAGAGAGCCCCCTGAGAGCGAAGCAAGGCAGTAACAAACGCTACCGAAACGGGCCGTCAGCTCCTTTTTTTTTTTCTTTTTTATTTTTCCGAGAGCTTGCTCTCAAGCAGACAGCAAACAATCTATGTGCATCCCCACCCGTAAAGTAACGCGGGCAGGGAGAAACACACAGCCTGAATGCTGCCTGCCCTCGCCTTAGGTGAATGGTTTTGTCTTGTTTTTAGATTTGTGACAGACAACACTAAATAAGACTCACAAACAGATATCAGACTGACACACACACAGAGCACTTGCTGAATGACAAAAAGTTGACGACAGTTCCACCGCACATGCTTTTATAGCTTCCAGTTCGCATTACATCACCCGCCCGTGACATCTCGCCCATCTATTGGTCTGATTACACACGAGGTTCAGAGCCGGTCACGCTGAAGGCTTTCCCAAAGTATTTTCAGACGCAGCTCGAGTTCCTGAAGAGGAAACAGCTATTAATTTTTTTTAAAGTCACAAAACACATTAGATAATGTAAAAAATTAAATTACCTTTTAAAAATTATAAAAAATAAATAAATGTGAAAAATGAAAAATATTGAAAAACAAAACTTCATTTTAAAATGCGTCATTTCATCAGAATCTTTTCCTTCAGTGACGAGGATCATCTTTTTGTTGACTCTGCAATCAAGAAGATGAAGAAGAGGAAGGGAAGAAGCTCAGCTCTGCTCATTGCCGTCGAAAAGCCCTGGCAGAGGACGAAGACTCCCCTGCAGCCATCAGGCTTTTAAACATTTCTGAGCAAATTTCCTAGAGACGTTGCACTCACTGGGCTCACTGAGACAGGCTGTTTCACTGTGAAGACATGAGTCTATCCCTGCTACGCTCGCGGCTCACCTTCTTCAATGAAGGTGGCCCTGCTCCTCCCGCTTTCACGTTTCTCCTCTCCCAGCTGCCTGGGACGTTACATCACCGGATGTAACAGTGAAGTCGAGGGGCTGAGCAACTGAGCTTGAGTGATCGCACGCCGGCACAGGTAACGAGCGGTTTGATTTTTTAGACGCATTGAAAGAGAATGCTGTCACTGACGGCATCAAATTTAGATGTGTCTGGGCCAAAACAGATGCCTCCAACTCGGGCTGGGGTGCTCTGTACGAGGGCAATCGGGCGTTCGGCTACTGGTCTATTCACGAGCAACACCTACACATCAAATGCCTTGAAATGTCGGCTGTTTGTCTGGCACTGAAAACCTTCCTGCCAGCTTTAAAGGGGTACCGTGTCTTGGTCTGGTCAGACAACACAACTATGATAGCCTATATCAATCGCCAAGGTCACATTCCTTTTACAGGATGACTTGGTGTCTCCTTCTTTGAGCACAGAGCAAACTCCTCTCACTACGAGCGGTTCATGTGCTGGTCAAACTGAACCAAGGAGCAGAAATGCTGTCCAGGGACAATGTTACCCCAGGAGAATAGAGACTACATCCCCAGTTGGTTCAGATGATTTGGCCAGACTTCGGCAAGGCAAGGCTCTTCGCCTCCTAAGGCAAGTGTCACTGCCCAATCTATTTTTCAACAAACCGGGATGCTGTGGCCCATGATTGGCCCAACACCCATTTATATGCGTTCCCTCCAATCGCTCTGCTCCCTTGGGTTATCAGGCGAGTCAGGGAAACTAAATGTTCTCTCCTCCTGGTGGCCCCACTCTGAGGGAACCAGTCTTGTTTCCCGGAGATTAATGCACTGCTTCAAAAGCAAACACAACTACAGATAGAAAAAACAGAGACCGAACGATGCGGAGAGACCTTCTCTCGCATGCGCAGGTTAAAATTTGGTATCCCCATCCAGAGCTGTAGAGCCTCCATGTCTGGCCCCTCAACGGGAGTCTAGCCAGCTCACCGCAGAGTCACCAACACCATTTTAGAGGCTAGAGCTCCGTCTACAGACGTCTCTACGATCTCAAGTGGTCAGTCTACTGTGACTTGTGTTTAGCACAAAGCCAGCTCCCGAATTCCTATGACCTGCTTCCAAGTGCTAACCGTTCTTGCAAACCACCGATAAAGTCCAGGGGCGTGACGACAGACAGAAACAATGTTATATTGATTTATCTGAACTCATTATGACTATTAGATTAGTGGAGCCTGGTATTCAGCAATATGCGTCACTAAGAGGTCTAAACTGAGGCTCATGATGGAGAATCATGTGGGCTTTTTTTGTTCTGTCTGTCTGTCCACGCCCCTGGACTTTTATCTCTGTGTTTGTTCCTCCCCAACGGGCTCTCCTGACTTCAGTGTTCCTGTCATGATTATTGTGTTTCATTAGTTCCAGGTGTTTCTCATCATCCCCTCCTCTAGTCCTGTGAAATTAACGCAAGTCCTATTCAGAGTTCCTTGGTCTGATATTGCATGTTCATCTTTCACCGCTATGTGTGTGTTCCTAGTTCCGTTGGATGTTAATTAAAGTCTCTTTGTTTGAAGTCAACTCCTCGTCTCCTCGTTTCTCGCTCCGTGCTCCTCACAGTAGTGGTATCGTGACACTGTCACTGACTTAGTAAGTTGCAGCTGTGTGACTAAAGGAATTACTCTTTTTGTATGAGCAAGCATATGGCAGCCGGTTTAAAGATATTAGATCACTCTGCATCCTCTGATTAAACTCAGAACTGGCAAGTTTGTGATATTTGTGATCAGTTCTTAATTAATAAACACCTGAAATTGGAGTCAGATTGAACACGGAGCTAGACTTAAATTGAAACTAAATCCTGATAAATTGTGACTTTTGCTGAAGTGCAAGTAAAAGTAAAACACCCATTATACCTTCACCCACGTCGTTGGATTCTGTCGTTGGGCCAATGGGTGGACCTTACATTTTTTAATGCAAAGTCTGATGTTTACATTGTTACTGTATTTACCAATGATACACTTTACCACACTGTCTGAACAAACTGATCCAATTTCATTACTTGCAAAAGATAGTCAGTTCTAAACATGTGTAATTTGTTATGCTGATTCAAAGTGATAAACATGAGCCAGACTTGAGTAAAACATTAGTTTTCATAGTTTCTACGATTCTCACTTGTACTGATGCTGAAAACACTATAGGTGTCCATCGAGTGTCTGTTTGTAAATGACTGGATTTGGGTGGTTTATGTGTTTAATGTCCTTCATGGTTTTTTAATAATACCAGCAAGATTTCTGCTTTATACATGAACAGTATTGTCTTCACGTTGCTGTTGTTTTAGTCTTCAATATGTTTTTGGAAAGCAGACCTGGGTTCAAAACTGACCTACAAGAGAGGAAAGTCAAACTCCAGAACACAGGCAGAGATACATCGGCATCAGTGAACTCGTTAATACACTTGCTAAAGTAGGATGCATTCATTAATTGTATAACAAGTGCTTTTTTTACAAACCAACTGGTGTTTTTTTGAGACCAAATTATATTATTTTTGGCCAAAACGTGTAAATTGCCAAAATGATGTGGCCATTTGTAACTTGAATGTGCGAGGCTTCCGGTGTCATCAACTTCCAGTTATTTTAGCTGTGCATAAACAGTTTGTTATGATGATTTATACAGACTGATGTTTGTTATCATATAATTTTAAAATATTATCATAATTATAAACACACTGGTTTGTAATGCAAATAGTTTTGCACTTGTTATTCTGTCAGTTATTACTCTTATAAAGCAGCCAATGAAATGAAAGTCTTGCACATTCACAGAAAACAGTTTACATCTGCACTGCATAATCAGGTGGATATGTTTTACAGAGGGTAACTTATGTTTATATATACAATCCTTAATCATTTAACACATTACAACGTACTGAAGGTAATTTTGTTCTCAGAGATGTTTTTCAGCAGAGCTGTGCTGTAAACACTGTCAACGTCCTGTCAGAGGATTTCAAACCGGTCTCTCTTTCATCACCAATATTACTGCTTTCTTATTTTCACACCATTATTCATTACGATCATCCCACAGTCAGCAGTTGGCGATTGCTTAGCCATTTAAAAACCATTTATTATAATTGATGTAACCACATTTTAAACATACAATGCTTTTTATATGTATATCTATTAGTCAGTTTGTAAAGAGGTTTGTTTCAAAAAAATAATTATTAAAAGTTAATAAATGAAATATTTTTTCCTTGAATGTAAATGGCACTCCTAGTCTACCATAAAAAAAGGTTTGTGCCTCCAGAGCGCATGCCAAACATAAACTCCTGCAGTTACGCTCAAGATCTCTGTTCTGTGTGTTCTGTCTCTGTTTATCATATACAGTATACTAATGAAGTTACAAAAGATAAAAATATCAAATTATTCCATTTTATGAATTAAAACATGACATACAAAACAAATATATAATATAATATGATGCAATATAATGCAATATACTATAATATACACAGTTAATAAAATGGATACACAGATACAGATATTGGCTGGTTTATTCAGACATTTCTAAACTTTATTGTCCTTCCATTTGTCATTTCAATAGAGAACTCATTTGAACCTCATTTACACAAAAGCACAGGTATTGAGCTGAAACATCTGGGACATATTTTTATGGATATATGCTATTTATTCATTCCTTCGACCTTTAAAAGATCAACAGAGCAGCTGCCAATTTACCAAAGGTTGAATTTACACAACTGGTTTTTGCAGGTCATTTACAGGAAATCTGAATTGGACTGCCGTGAACTCTTCACCTCCTTTTCTGCTCTTTATGAATCTCCTGTTTGATTCACAAAACTAAACTCAGTTTTACTGACAGCAGCTTTATTTAGACTCTGAACAAGTGTGAAATTTGAGCTTTCTTTATTACATGAATTCAACAGATTTGATTTATATTTGATTCATAAAATCTATAAAAATAGAAAACAGTTATTTCAAGCATAATTATAATTTGCTATACTGTTAGACTGTCGATTGGTGAACTTAAGTGTCCATTTATTTATAAAACAAATGCAAACAAACAGACTGAGAGAGCGTGCAGTTTGGACTCTGAGGGTGGTGGAGGCGGGTATAAATCAGAGCTGCTGCAGCTTCACAGACGCTCACAGGAAGACACACACAGACAGTCAGGATGGAGGTGAAGCTGCTGTTTCTGACTGTTGTTCTGCTCTCCTCACCGCTCCTCACACTATGTGACCCGCTGTGAGTATCAAACACACTGTTTGTTCATGGATTCACTAACAGATCTGTTCTCAAACCCTCTGATTTGATCTCCTCAGGTTTGTTCTGTCCGCTCCTAATCTGCTGAGGGTGGGTTCCTCAGAGAACCTGTTTGTGGAGGCTCAGGATTACTCTGGAGCAGCTCTCGATGTGAAGATCATAGTTACAAATCTGAAGAAGAACCTGGAGATACTGTCTAAATCAGTGACACTGAACGCAGACAACAATTTCCAGATCCTGACGGATATAAAGGTGACGCCACATTGACATAGTTTGTCCTCATGTAAGCGTATGTGTGTGATTCTTCAGAGGGCAAACTTCATATTTCTATCATCTGCAATTTTATTTACAATAAGTTTGTTTTGTATGTTGTATATTTTTTATTATTTACTGTTGTTCAGATTCCAAGTGATAGGAACTATTTCTCTGACGATCCTCTGGAGAAGCAGTATGTGTATCTACAAGCTCAGTTTCCATCCGTCACTCTGGAGAAAGTGGTCATGCTCTCATTCCAGTCTGGATATATATTTGTCCAAACAGACAAGCCCATCTACACACCTGCTAGCACAGGTACGATTAAGTGCTGAAAACATGACCAATATAGAGTGCATTAATGAACTTTGAACTTTCAAACATCAGCTTGACATCATTCTGTTTATTATTAAACTGCTGCTTTTATCAGGGTTTGTATCTGCATAAAATAAAACCATCAGAACTCCGTATTTCAGTTTTTATTTTAACTACTTTTGCAGTTCTTTACAGGATTTTCTCTCTGACTCCCAACATGACACCACGCAGTGAGTCTGAATCACAGTGGAAATCAGGGTACACACTGTTATTCACACACACACACCCACACCACACACACCACCACACACACACACTTCTTCTCTCTCATCTCTCTCTCTCGTCTCATCTCTCCACCCCACACAGACAGAGTCATTTCAGCATAATGAGCACTGATTATCCTCTTCAGTCCAGTTGTTCATGCCTATTCTGTGTTTTTCTGAAGATCCTCAAGGCATCACAGTTTCATCCAGAAGATGTTTTCCAGTCGAGGGATGAATTTGGAAATACAGCATTCCTCAATGGCCAGGTGTTTGGGTTTGTGGTTGTGTGTGTGTGTGAAACACACGAAACTGATCCTGGTGAACTTACTGGATTTAATGTGCGTGATCACGATGTCTACCTCAGGATAATAACTCTTGAATTTATCTGCAAACAACGCAGCAGCTACTCTTAAATGTGATCTGTGTTATAATGCTGATTTAGTCTATTGGATAATGCTTATTTACAGGGGTGTGAAGTAACTAATTACAAATACTCACGTTACAGTAATTAAGTAGTTTTTATAAGTAACTGTACTTTTTTGAGTAGTTTAAAAATCGTTTACTTTTACTTTTACTTGAGTACATTAAGTGATGTATCGGTACTTTTACTCCGCTGTTTTCCTCCGTTTGTGGTCGTTACATGCTTATTTTAATTTTATTTTTATCTATCAACGTGATTGGATAGAGAGTAATAGGTCTCGTGACTTTCGTCAAATCAAACTGTGCGTAGAAAACATCAGCCGCCAGCTGTTTATCACGGCTGCTGGAAGCGCATTCTTCAAGCATAAATTCAGAGTCGCTCTTCCTCTAACTTAATATTACGTAAATGTGGGGGGGATTTCGGCTTACTAGCATGATTTGTATATTGCTTGCCTATCTAACGGCCTGAATTTGGTCGGAGTTGCGTGGTATTGCTACAGTGTTAAGGTTACGCACGCGTACCACTTCGTAAATTCCCCGCCACTCACATTCTAGACAGCCTCTCTCTCTCTCGCGGCGTCGGCAAGCGGTCCCTTGGATAGCTCGTTTGTTGCTTGTTGACTGTCGACTTTTATGAGTGTGAAAGGGTTAAAGGGTTTTTATTTATTTTATCTATTCTTATCAATCCGCCTTCATTTAGCAAGTGACCTAGCGCATAACACAATTTTTCAAGTGCACAATCCTTTGTTTCCCGTTCCTTTTGATGCTGCTGATTCACCGGAGCGCATTGTGTGTGTGTGTGTGTTTTGAAAAAGTTTCCCCAGAAATACCGCGCTATTTAATGCATTTTTCCTTACAAACTGTATTATCAGCATAACAATTTGCCATCCTTCTAGAACAATGTGCATTTGTTAAAATTGTAACATAAATTATCAAGTTTAGTTATTCTTTTTTCTTTATTGGCAAAACGCTAAAACTGGCACAGTTTTGGAGAGAAATGGGCTCTCATTTGAACCCATATCATTGTGTGTGATGCTGAACTATGAGTTTCTAATAGTGTTTGTATTTGCACTGTTCGAAACTGAGGGGCATATGATGCTGCTAAAAAGAACATTATTATTGTGTATTTGGTGTAATGAAATTGTTTATGCGGTTTAAAGTTCAAAACACATTATTTTCCACATAATGCACATCACTGTTGCTCCTCTATGCCCCGCCTTCCTGAAACACGTTTGCGTCTTGCTGCCGAATACCTCAGCGTGTGACTGAAATGTTACGCCCCTTACATACTGTGATGATGCCCTGTCAGGCCGGAGCGATTGATTCAAAAACATGAAAACCCATTATGAACAAGGCATTTCAGTGGGGACATAATTACTGATTACAATGACTTATACTGTATTTTTACACGTTGCATTGCATCGCGCCGCTTAAACATAAAACTATGTCTGTATTTGTGATCGGAGAAATGGCAAACAACAAGCACTACTCTACACTGCCCAAAAAACTTGCTTTAAATATATAAATATAAAACTCTTTAAATATAAAAAACGTACTTACAGTCTTTGAGTCGGAACAGCCGGCATTGTAGTCTACGCTCCCAGGATCAGTAAACAGTCCTCCAAAAAGTACGCACACAAAAAATAATCTGGTCTTGGTTGAGTGTTCTGAACAGGTGAAATACAACTGTAACCACTGATTTCTAGTCGTGTCACGCTTGAAGACCAAACAAAGTAGTTGCGCTTATCACAACGAACACAAGCGTCACACCGTTCACTAGAGTGAGGCGGCCGTGGGCTAGAGTTACGGCGTCCAGTGCTAAAGAACGATTCGGCGGGCTGCTTGCGGCAACCACATGTGATGACCCAGGGCTGGACTCCGCTTCGTCCACAGCGCAAAGTTGTTGTATTTTCTCAGCAACCAGCACGGATCAGCTCCCGGCATGAAGAAGCAGATATCGTCCTCTAAGTAGTTTCGCTTTCACAACAAAAAAACACAGCGCCTTCACGACATGGCGGTGGCCACAACAATACTACAGCGAGAATAAAAGTTTCGCCTTCTTTCTTTGCGTGAATATTTAGGCGGCGTTATGCAAATCTTTGTGACGTAGACATGTGGGGGCGTGTAGAACGAGCCGTTTTAGGTAGGCGTGGTTGACTCTTATTTTTATAAAGAATATCTCTTTGGATTTGATACTTTATTCTTTGCAACTTTACAGATTTTCTTTAAGAGCTTGTAACACTCCAAAGAGAGGAAAAATTTTAATTGCGTCATATGACCCCTTTAATATTTATGTTCACAACAGCATGCTGTCTCAGTGGCCTTACACATGATTTTAAATCAATTTTTTCAAACTTTAAGATTTAAATGGGGATGATTGTACTGAGAATAATTTTCATCTTTTCTTCAACTGAATACTGCTTCCGTGCTGTTTTGATGTATTTTAAAGTAGTTGGCAGTCAAAATTAAAACTGCTTGATGATAGATACTCTTCATTCTTTATCACAAACAAGATAATGTGAATTACAGAATGTACCACGTTTTTAAAATCTATAAATTGCGGTGTACAGCGTTTATTATGAGGGGGTAGAATCCACAGCTCAGTACTCACTACTCAATACTCATGAGTACTTTTAAATTGGCTACTCTTTTACTCTTACTCAAGTAGTTTTTTGGACAAGTACTTTTAATCTACTCACACTACATTTTTTGGAAGGTAATGGTACTTTTACTTGAGTATATTTTTTCAGTACTCTTTCCACCACTGCTTATTTATGAATGTTCTCCAGCTCTGGGATCTGGAAGGTGGTCACACTGTTCTCAAACACTCCTCAGGAGACGTTTACTGCAGACTTTGAGGTCAAAGAATATGGTAAAAACTGATTGTTACATAAATGTGATAACAATTAAAATAATGTATTTATTGATTTATTTGTGTCTTTTGTCTGGTTTGGTTTTAGTGCTTCCAACATGTGAAGTGAAATTAAAGCCCAGTAAGTCCTTCTTCTATGTGGGTGATGAGAGTCTGACAGTCGACATTGAAGCCAAGTAAGACAAAATATTTTCACTGTATTCAAAATCAGTGTTTAATGTGTGAGCACAGTGAATTAAAATGGAGTTTGTATGTAATCTACAAAATAATGTACTATATGTGAAACCAAAACTTGTCATTATAGTTTAACTTTAAAATGAGCAAAGACAATACTCTATTTACTACAATTATTTTACTGGTCGTATGAACATAGTTTCAATTGTATCTGTCACAATCCAGAAGATCTGCACAATCTGCACAAACACTCAAAGCACACACACTTCTCAAACAGCATCAGAGTACAAAAATAAAAATACCCTCATATTGTTTATAACCTGTATGGCTTTCTCAACGCACAAGAGGAACTTTTAAAAATGCTGAAACTGCTCTTTTTCTATGTAATGAAGTGTATGTGGATCAGGGATAGTCATCATCTCTATTCAGTTTTACAGCAGAGACTGAATGTGCTTTTATAGGTACCTGTTTGGACAGAAGGTGGATGGAAATGCATTTGTGGTGTTTGGTGTGATGGAAGATGAGAAGAAAACAAGTATTCCTGCATCTCTGCAAAAAGTTCAGGTGAGAGACATTGAACATCTTACAATTTTGGATCAATATAATTTCTCCTCACCTGAAGGACAATTTAAGTGGTTAAAGAGCTTTTTATTGTGTCTTGTAGACTGATGTTGCTGTGTGTCTCATATATGAATAGATCGTGGAAGGAGAGGGTATTGCAGAACTGACCAATCAGATGATCACTGAGACCTTTCCAAACATTAACCAGCTGGTTGGACGATCAATCTATGTTTCAGTCAGTCTATTAACAGAAAGTGGTAAGACTCAACAGATCTGTATGCACATGTTTACCTGCACGTGTGTGATTGTATGAGAAGCTAATGGTTTGTGTGTTTCAGGCAGTGAAATGGTGGAAGCAGAAAGGAGAGGCATTCAGATCGTGACGTCACCGTACACCATCCACTTCAAAAAAACACCACACTTCTTCAAACCTGGGATGCCCTTCGACGTCTCGGTAGCTGATTTTACTCATTAAACTCTATTCTGTAAAAGGAAGTGGCACTCATGTGCGAGACGCTGAAAAGCAGTGAGATGCGAGTATCATTTACATGACATTTACAACAGTTAAAAAGCAGCACAGACAAATGTTTTTTTTTTTTTACAGTTTTACAGTTAACATGTAGAAAATGTGGAACAATTTCATTGTTTTTTGGTCTGGGTTCTATAAAAGATCTATGTAACAAATCCTGACCAAACACCTGCTGAAAATGTGGAAGTGGAGGTCAATCCTGGAGGGGTCAGAGGTCAAACAAGAGACAACGGCATTGCGAAGGTTACAGTCAACACTCTGGGAGGATCTTCAACACTGGACATCACTGTAAGACCTGCCATCATAACAGCACTGATGTTCATTCAGTTTCACTGGTGATCTTGTGGAGAATAGATCAGTTAACAGATGTTAAACAATCAATAGAGCATATTGTACAAAGAACATCAGAAAACAATGTATTCTAATAATATGTATTCTTTCCAGGCAAAGACCAAAGATCCACAATTAAGAGACGAACAGCAGGCAGTGAGGAAGATGACGGCTCAGGCCTACAAGACCAAAGGCGGCTCCAACAACTACCTGTACATCGGCATTGATGCTGCTGAGCTTCAGATCGGTGATCCAATGAGAGTCTATCTGGGCACTGGACAAAGTCCAGGAGTCAGCGGTCAAGACTTCACATACATGGTGATTGACAGTCATGTCAGGATTCAAGCAGAAATTATTGATTTAAGTAAAACTTGTGTATTGTTTTTGTTTAAAATTGAATCTTATGAATAAATGAATATCTCTATTTTCTCATCTGCCTCATTTTCAGATCTTGAGTAAAGGTCAGATTGTAAAAGCAGACAGGTTTAAGCGAAGAGGAGAATCACTAGTGACTCTGTCTGTGACTGTAACCAAAGACATGGTGCCGTCCTTCCGCTTTGTGGCTTATTACCATGTGGGCTCGTCTGAGGTGGTGTCTGATTCAGTCTGGGTCGATGTGAAGGACACGTGCATGGGAACGGTGGGTCAACAATCACAAAAAAACAGTTGATGTGCCAATCATCTAGGTCTGACTCAGTGTCTCATTTAATAACAGCTCCAGATTGATGTGAAGGAGAAGATGTATTCCTATCGCACAGGAGATGAGGTCAAGCTGCAGATAACTGGAGATCCTGGAGCTAAAGTTGGTCTGGTGATGGTTGACAAAGCTGTGAACAAGAAGAGACTCACTCAGACAAAGGTGAAGGACGTTCATCAGCATCTCAACAGTCACTGAATTCTTGAGACAGATTTATAAATGATCTCTTTGCTGCTTTAGATCTGGGACATCATAGAGAAGCATGACACCGGCTGTACAGCAGGAGGTGGGAGGGACAGTATGGGGGTTTTCACTGATGCAGGTCTGATGTTTGAGTCCAGCACTGCAGGAGGAACCAACACCAGAACAAGTATGTTTGTATATTTGTAGTTGCTTCATTTTGAATAAAACATATCAGTAAATGTTATTCTGTAAAGATAAGCCAGAAAGGCACTATCAATACACACCATGCATTAGAAACAATTTCATATATTACATTTGAGATGTTTAGTGGCAAATTCACTAAACAGTTACTGGTTTATTATATTTCCACAATCATACATCAGAGTGTCATATGCTAATTTCATTCTAATGAGTTTTTCCTCTAGCGGCTGATTGTCCCTTCCTTTCAAAGAGAAGACGGCGATCAGGTGAGAAACAGTAATTCTGATTCAACCCTTTTAAATATTAAATATGCTTTTCAGAGTTCAGCTCTGCTGTTATATATGTTATCCCCCCCCCCAAAATTAATTGTATTACAGTTGGATTTAGATACATGTTTAGATATTATAAATGACTACTTTTGTCTTTATCTGTTTTTTTTGTTTGTTTTTGTTTTTTTATTGTTTTGTTGTTGTTGTTTGAAACGTTGATTTAAGGGGTCCTTTTGTTCATGGTATTTCAGTCAAACCTATACAACGCTTTGTTACCCCAAACTAAATAAAAAGCTTGATCAGTCATATGAAAGTAATCAGAATGCAGCTACTTATTTCTTTGTTACTCATTGACATGTGAACTTCCCCTTTAAATAACACGACACTCTGCCCTCTGTTTATGATGCTGCTTCCATTAAGTGCTGTTAGAAGTGAATGAATTAATTCAGCATTTCAACACTTCCATAAGGATGCGTTAAATTCAACAAAGAGGTTTAATAAAGGATGTACTGATCTTGTGAATTAGCGGATTTTACTTTACCAATATATTTTAATTGGTCGTTAAAGTTTTATATGGGAATATTACAGAACACACTGATCCTTTAACAATGCATTGGCGCAAAAACGCACACCTTTTGGACCAATTTTGCAGCAAGATTTAACCCTAACCCTAATTTTGTGCACTTTTTTACTGTACCAATATTCTAAATTGGCCTTTGAAATTAGCTTTATTGCATGGCAAAAAAAAAAAAAACCTTACCTTGCCAACGGATTGACAGAATCCATTGCTCTAATGGTGTTGTTGATACTCCAAATGCAAATTTACATTCAGCAATCCGGCAGCAATTGACGCAAATGACGGCGCTCTGATCCAATGGCATACAGGCATCGTCAGATTGTCAGTACTCTAGCCCAATGATGTTGGGGGATCCAGTGAGGGCTGCAATAATTTTTCAGGGTGGCCGTGCCACTCTTTATCACAACACTGCTAAAATGCAGTATCAGTACATGTGCTCATTGGCTTCCCCTTCTGCTGGTGGCACCCTAGGTGACCTATTGGACCGCCTAGCTTGCATATGCCTAGAAACAGGCCTGCTGTATTGGAATAAAGTTACAGCATAGATATGCTGCATAAATGAGTGCACCTCTTCTGAAACTTAAACTTAAACCACAATTACTATTAAAACCCAATTACAATTAACATGTCTTTACTTAGAAGACATGTTAGGGTTCTTTAGAGATATAATGTTCCAGCAAGTCTGCTTGATCAGTTACCAAAGAAGCATGTCCAAATTATTCAGGAAAATATTTTCTTATCAAAGTGATAAAATGTTGTGTTGCAAAAATGAGTACATCCTCCTGAAAGTTACTAAATGAAACTAAATAAAAAAATATTTGGTGTAAGTTTAAGATTAAGTTTAATTTTTGATCAACAGCTAAGAATGAACCAAAACTTTAAAGGGAAGTAATTTCTTGACCATTAAAAGTGTTATAGACCCCACTGAATCATTCTCAGACTTTGTGACGTGACATGTGGCCAAGTATGGTTACGTGCTCACGGTGTGAACCGTGAACACACACCCGGAGCAGTGGGCTAGCCATTTATGCTGTGGCATCCAGGGAGCAGTTGGGGGTTCAGTGCCTTGCTCAAGGGCACCTCAGTCGTGGTATTGAAGGTGGGAGAGAGTGCTGTACATTCACTCCCCCCACCTACAATTCCTGCCGGTACGAGACTCGAACCCGCAACCTTTGGGTTACGAGTCCCACTCTCTAACCATTAGGCCACGACTTCCCCACTTAATTGTGACAACAGTGGAAGCACTTGGGAGAGACTGTCAGGAGACTTATTTCATTGCACAAGAGGACAGCGGTACAAGAGGAATGCCAACATTGTTTTAAGTGTGAAAATACAACAAAAGTAATACAGAAATTCAACAGCAATGAACTTGTGACGAGACCCCTGAAATCATCAGGCCTTGACTTTAAGCTTTCATTTAGTGATGAGTGATCTGTTTATTTATTTGCTAGAAAAAGAGCAGGAATAATGCCAAGCGAGTGTCTCAGAGCCAGCAAAAGCTATAAAAGTGTGTTTATCTCACAGCGTAAGGTGCAGCCTGCAGAAGTGACATGCATGGTTGTTGTCGACACTGCCGTTGTGACCAAAGCACAATAAACTCATTCAACCTCTTCCAGGGCCCATATTTACAAAAAAGAGACTTCTGGGAATCCATACTCTGATCTCATAAGATCAAGTCAATAATTTCGGATCTAACAGGTGCTGCTAGAGGAGGAGTACAGTGAGAAGTGCCTGGTTCCCACAGTGAAGTTCCCCCCCCCCCAGGTAGTACAGCTCTTCTGTAGGGATGTGTAACAGTAACAGTACTAAATGTTTTTTTGTTTGTTTTTTAGATCCCAGAGAGATTAATGATTTGTTTTTGTTAAAACTAAAAACAGATGATGATGACGACTATTATACAGACTCTGAAGAGATTGTGTCACGTACGCTGTTTCCTGAGAGTTGGATTTGGGAGGAGATTGATCTACCCACTTGCACAGAAAACCACTGGTAAGAAAGAGTTTGTGTTTCTTTAGACAGCAGTATTGTACTGAACTGAATCAAGTCAGTCTTTGCTTGTGAGATGAAGCTTGTCTATGATTTAATATCTGTCTCTTCCTCATATTCCAGTGGAACAACATCAATCACAAAGGAGATCTTCCTGAGATACTTTATCACTACCTGGCAGATCTTGGCTGTCAGTCTGTCACCAACACTTGGTAAGGAGAAGCTGAAAACCCAGAACACATGCTCTGAAAAACATCATCATCATCATCATCATCCAGGAGCTGCTGCTTTAAATCCTTCTGTGTGTCTGTGTTCCTCCTCAAAGGCATCTGTGTGGCAGAACCTGAGGAGATGGTGGTTTTTAAACACCTTTCTATTGACCTAAAGATACCTTACTCAGCGGTGCGCGGCGAACAACTGGAAATCAAGGCCATTATTCACAACTACACCCCAAAGAAGCAGAAGGTACATTCGATTTAATATTAAAAATTCATTTAAAATTTATGGTAAAAATTAAAGCTGTGTGAGTCATAGTAACCAATTATGTTTTAGTCAAATCATGTTCTAATGACAACATACATTACATGGAGTCTGAGAGTCATTTCTTTTTTTGTGCTGCTCAGGACTCAAATTAAAGAAAAGTGTAGGATACTGCCCTGTGCTAAAACAGAAATGTCCTCTTTCATTCATATTGGATTGAAGTTTCCTCTGGATATTGAAGCAGTTTGAGTCTCATTCTCCTGTTTTCACCAGGTGCGTGTGGAGTTCATGGAGACAGAAGATGTTTGCAGCTCTGCCAGTAAGAAAGGCAAATACAGAACAACAGTATCTGTTGACAAAGGCTCCAGCATAGCTGTTTCATATGTGATTATTCCCATGATGCTGGGAAATCATGTTATTGAGGTGAAAGCTTCTGCATATGACGCCATCTTCACTGATGGAGTGAGAAAGACGCTGAAGGTGGTGGTACGTCTGATGGGAAATTCTGACACTTTTTATTTTATTTAGTAATTTGTATCATTAATAGATGTTTGTCATTTTCAATAGATAAACAAAAGCATCATTGATAGTTAACACTCTCTCTTTCAGTCTGAGGGTGTGCTGATTTCATTACGCAGAGAAAATGTGGAGCTCAATCCTGCTAAGAATGGTGAGATTTACTGTGAAGCACACAAAAACATCACTGTGTTACACTTCCACTATACAACATTGCAGACATTACACTTCTAGCCAGTTATGAAAAAATGTCCATGAATATCATTAGTTTTAGCCAATCCAGAGATCACAATGAACTCCTGCTCTTTTCTTGCTCAGTACTCACCATAAATTATATAAAATATGATCAGCGTGTGACTCATAACTCTTCCTCCATCTTGCTGTTCTTCTCTGTTTCTCTTCCCAAATGGATCAGGGGAAAAACCTTTAGTTTTTAAAGCTGACATACCAGCTGATCGTCTTCCAGACACACCTGCTGACACGTACATCTCGATTACTGGTAAGGAAAAAGATTATTTCATAAATGTGTAGTGATTATTTCTTTAAAGTTGTATGCATGTTTTATTTCGAGAGAGTTGAAGCCTATATCTACAGTCATAATGTCCTTGGCAAATTGTGTAGTACTTGTATGAGGATTCTATCACGGTACTTAATGTTGGGGCTGGTTTGCAGTCTTGGGGCCCAAGCGAGTGGGAAGAAATTGTTTTTTTTTCAGAGGCTCTTTACATTAGCTCCGCCCACCAATGTGTGGTTGATGTAGACAGCATTACTAAAGAAAGACGTGCACCATACAACAGAGTTAGTGGCGCAGGGCGTAAAGCACGTGGCGGTGTTTTTACACGATCGACCAGTTCAAATCCACCTTTTGCCAAACTCATTCTTCTCTTTTTTCCCATAACATATCAGATCAGAAAGACATTTGTTTTCAATAAAAATGAAGGAAAGATTTAAATAATTGAAATATTATAATATTACAATAATTATTATAATATTACAAGACATTGTGCCCAGGAGATTCTGAATTCTTGATCCGGGCCTGATGCTGCGGCAGAGTTGAGACCTGCTACTGCCAATACATCCACAGACATACTGCTGTGAGCATGTAGGAAATACTGCTGCTGCACATCTAACATATGTATATGAAATAACCCCCAACAAAGCAGGAGACACGTTACATAAAACAATACAAGCCAATATATGCATGCTGCTGAGTGTAAGAAAACAAGCTGCTGCATCAGTGCCCTATTAGATGATTACTTAATAGCATTTGATAGATTTTCAATAAAACACTGCAATGGGTTTGTAAAAGCTGTTTTCAAGATGCGCTGTGATCGGTGAAACCAGGATCTGGACTAACATTTTCAATTTCTTCCAGATAGAAGACCTACAAGTCACATATAGTGTTGAGAGTGTTGCGTACAAATATAATAAACTGAATATCTCAACCTGTGTTTCCTCTTACATTCCTCCAGCTGAAGAGATCGCTCAGACAGTCGAGCAGGCCATCAGTGGAAGCTTCATGGGTCGCCTTATTTTCAAGCCCACTGGATGTGGAGAGCAGAACATGATCTATATGACTCTACCTCTCATTGCCACTCATTATCTGGACAACACAAAGCAGTGGGAGGCTGTTGGCATGGAGCGCCGTAATGAAGCTGTTAACCATATCAGCACAGGTCAGCAGAACAAGACAGATATAAAAATCAAGATTACTAAATATTCAACAATATTATTGATTTGACTGGGAAAATAAATCTCATGTATAGCTTTAATAAGAATACATTTCTTACTTGAATGCTGCTTTTAAATGCTCTTGCGTGAAGATGAACATGGCGGATGGTGTGCGGCTCACTCAGGGCGGGGTCTCTGCTGATACGGCAGTGTCCGTCAACACTTGTAGGCAGGACATATGAAATGTGACGTCACATTGTACAGATTCTACAAACGGCTTGTTCTGAGACACTGCTTATGATTTATGGAGATTAAAAAAAGCAGTGGGTGGATTTTTATCATTATATGATGGTTGTGTACACACTGCCAACACACATTTATGTTCTAACAAAATGTAAAAGTGAATTTTGCGTAATAGGTGCCCTTTAAAACAATCTGTATTGTAAAAAGCACCAAACGAATAAATAAACAATAAATTGATATAAATTGATGATGAATCTGACTATGACTTGGGAAAAAAAACACTCTCAAAGATGCTCTCTTGAAAACTTTAGACCAAAATCAGGAACAAATATGCAGATAATAAACAAATAAATATTCTTTCTTTATTATTTTTCATATTAAGGTTATCAGCAGCAGCTGGGTTACCGTAAATCAGATGGATCCTATGCTGCATGGAGAGACAGGCCGAGCAGCACATGGTAAAGTCACTTTGATGTCATTACTTTTGGGGAAATAAACTTGTTTTTATGTTTCATGCCTAGATTCTCTTGTATTACATTATATATTACATCATTAGTAATGATAATCATAATTAGTTTTACATTTGATTAATTTCTGTTCTGCTTGTCTGTTGAAGGTTGACAGCATATGTGGCTAAAGTCTTCAGCATGGCTACTAACCTTGTTTTTATAGAGGAGAATGTGATCTGCAGCGCCCTTAAGTGGCTGATTCTCCACAAACAAATACAAGACGGCTCTTTTAAAGAGGAATCAGCTGTAATGCAGGGAGAGATGGTGGTAAGTTGAATGTTGTTGAATGTGTCCATCTCTGTTCACAAAAGAAAGATGGAATGAACCCATGATTTATTTCACTGTGGTTTCCAGTAGTAATGCATTAAATAATCTGCAGCACAAACAAACAAAATATAACAATGCAGTGACTATGGAGGAAGATTTTTCATGAGGGGAAATGATCTGGCTTGTTTTTCAACATTTCGGTCATTCACAGAAGCTAAATTCACATCAAGACCAGCACACTGCACTTTATTCTACATTAATGAACAAATTGTTACTGAATGTGTAACACCAGGGCTCGTGTGAGTGCTTGAAATCCTTGAACATGCTCCTTGAAACTGCTTGAAAAGTGCTTGAATTTGACTTTGTAAGAACCCTAAACACACACACACACACTCACACTCACACACTCTCTCTCTCAAACACACACACACACACACACACACACACACAAACACACACTCTTACACAAACACAAACACACACACACACGCACACTCACACAAACACACACACACACAAACACACAACACACACACACACACACACACACGCGCACACACACACACACACACACACACACACACACACACACCCACACACAAACACACACACACACACACACACACTCACACTCACACACTCTCTCTCTCAAACACACACACACACACACACACAATCTTGACAGTTTTTGTGATAGTCTAGTTTATTTATGCTTTATTCCAGGGTGACGTGCGTGGCAAAGATGCTGATGCCTCTCTGACAGCTTTTGTTGTGATTGCCATGCAAGAGAGCAGAGAGATCTGTGCTGAATCAGTTGGAGTAAGTGAATCTGTTTCACCTCGTGCAGGTTTGGTGCTTTTTTCCCCCCTGAATTTTTGGCCACATGCACATTCATCTTTTAAAGCTTAATCCTGTGCTCACATTCATGAGGTTGCCGTTTCTGTAAATCACCCCTATAACTTTACAGTAATATGTGGCCATATAGTCAAGGCAAACAAAATAATTATTTCTGATCTCATTATTACAGTCTTAAAACAGCTCTCTGACTGTATCATTTATGGGTCCTCATGTCAAAGTTAAAGAATTGTGATTTGTTCAAGCATACAGGTGACAACACCACTGATCTATATTAGAGAATTGCTCATGAAGTCATAAAAAATGTTGCCACCGTGCCACCACATTCATATTCCCTATTCCAGACGAGATCCTCAACATATGTATTACAAATAAGAAAGTGCTCATTCTGAAATCTGAATCTGAAAGATTTCTGTAATATTGTTTTTATTCGTACAGTAAGCCAACTCCAATATATCGCTTATCCTGCCTGAAAAGACCATAAACATTACAGATTACACCTGAAGTAACAATTAATTCACATAGACATATCCTAAAATTACTGCACAATCAGGTGATGTTAGGTCAGTGTTTAGGCTGTCTGATGCTCTCTGCCGGTAGGGAATAGAACACTTGAACACTTACGATGTCTTCATCGCCTAATGGCTGCACAGTGAGCAATCCAGTCATTATACAGATCAGTGGACAGCACACAAGAACCTTCAGGAGTTAACACGATAGTCCATTCAAAAATGAAGTCTGTCATTTACTGACTCTCATGTCGTTCCAAACCTGTAAAAATATTCTTTCTTTGCTGAATACAAAAGAAGATATTTTAAAGAATGTAGGTAACAGACAGGTTTTGGTCTCCACTGACTTTCATAGTATTTTTTCCATACTATGGGAGTAAATGGGGACTAGCAACTATTTGGTTACCAACTTTCTTCAAAATATTTTATTTCTTCTCGTACAGGTTTAGAATGACTTGAGAGTGAGTAAATGATGACAGAATTTTTGGGTGAACTGTTCCTTTAAACAGGTGCTATGTAAATGCTGTAGGATGCAGATCTAAGAAATTATTTTCACCTTTCACACTTTTATAGAGTCTGCATGTAAGCATCATGCTGCTGGTTCTTTCTTGGAGGTCCGGCTTTCCACAGCTGAACATCTTCGCTGTAGCGATGAATCATAGCATGGCCAATGCCACCAAACTTATAAAGACCTCTTGATAAACACTCCACCCAAAATGAAGGTCAGTCAAGTAAAACAACAATGAC
Source organism: Sinocyclocheilus anophthalmus (assembly GCA_018155175.1). Taxonomy (NCBI): domain Eukaryota; kingdom Metazoa; phylum Chordata; class Actinopteri; order Cypriniformes; family Cyprinidae; genus Sinocyclocheilus; species Sinocyclocheilus anophthalmus. Next base: position 24,542 of record JADLZN010006657.1, on the reverse strand, counting down.
AGCCCCGACAAAAAGCCCTAAGCCAGTTAAGCCAAGGCACAGGCCCTTAAGAAAAAGCACGAGCAAGCCACGAAGCCGTAGTTTAGCACCAAGGGAGAGACCAAGCGAGCCCAAAGCCTCATCCAAGATCTACAAAAAAAAAAAAAAAAAAAAATAAAAAAAAAAGAGTTGTCAGTTTTGGCACACGGATCACTCCGACCCAAGTGTAAATAGTGGAATAATTACAGATGTTTTGTGATGTAATGACAGCTGCTTGAGACAATCCTGTTTCTATTGCTGTGTTGTGTTTGAAACAGCCGGTCGGTCCTGGACTGTCCCTGGACAGCACCATCACTCACTAGAGGCGACGGCTTATGCTGTGCTGGCGCTTGTGAAGGACAAAGACTTTGATAAAGCAGGAGAAGCAGTGCACTGGCTGAACAGACAGCAGTCTCACTATGGAGGACATGGCACCACTCAGGTACACTAACACCTCATCATTTGACTGATGAACAGCAGAACAAGTGCAGGACTGACACTGCAGGACAGGATTTGAATGCTTTTCTGTCTTTTCTAGGCGACCATCATGGTGTTCCAGGCCGTGGCAGAGTATCGCACGCAGGTGAAGGACCGGCAAAACTTCAATCTGAACGTGGAGCTGTCCGTGGAAGGAAGAAACAAACCTGTCAGATGGGCTTTTAAAAGAGATAATATGCATCTTACTCGGTCAGACAAGGTGAGGAGTAACTCATCTTCTAGATTCAAACTATTTGTGGCTCATTTCAGTTGAAAGTTGTTGTGGTTTGATATTAAATGAAGAATCATGGGAGTTTTGTCGTTTGTCATTCATAATTTTTATTGTCTACGTCAATAGTGTTTTATCAATGAACTCTTCAGGTATCTCTGTTATATCATGGATTTGATTCTGATGACTCGAGTACGTCTGCATTCACTCAACAGGTGGAGTTAAACGAAGACTTCAATGTAACTGCTAAAGGAACTGGAACAGCCACTCTCTCAGTGAGTGTTCATGAGCGTTTATACAGTCAACAGCAAGATTAAAGGGACAGTTACTCATTAATTACTCGCCCTCATGTCATTCCATACCCATAAGACATTTGTTCATCTTCGTAAAAACATCAAGCGAGAGATACTTTTAGAGAGCAACAAGTAACCAGAAATAATGAACTGTCATGGGTTTATCGTGAACATGCAGCAAAGACTGATGCGGAAGAGAAGAAATTTTTGAATAAAGTTATTTTTGTTTCTTGTGCCCACAAAAAGCCCCCTCTTTCTGTGTAGCTTATAACATTATGTGAACCATGATGTACAGGGATATTTTAACGTTTTGTTTACGGGCCAAGAGGTTTCAGTGCGTGCTGTCTATTTAGGGTCAGACAGCTCTCAGATTCCATTCAAAAATATCTTAATTTGTTTTCTGAAGATGAACGAAGGTCTTACAGGTTTGGAACGACATGAGGGTGAGTAATTAATGACAGAATTTTAATTTTTTGGGGTGAACTAACCGTTTAAAGCTTGTGAACATCTAATCTGAGACGTGCTGCTGTTTTCAGGTTCTGACGCTGTACTACGCCAGACCTGTTGAGAAGAAATCTGACTGTACTTTCTTTGATCTGACTGTTAAAATGGAGAAAGATCCTGAACGTAAGATTGAGTTCCTGCCCTTTCTGTGGCACTTTCCATAAATTCAGATCTAAAATAAAACCTCCAAAGTACTTCTTTATATGCTGCTTTTTGATTTTAATTACTAACGTTTTTTTTCCTTAGCAAAACAAGGAGCCGTTGAAACATACATGCTCACTATGGATTTCTAGTATGTAAACAAAAATCCTAAGTTTATTATTAGGCCAATACACTATTTTATTTGTAATTCATCATTTAAGCTGTTTTCACAGTTTTTTTTTTTTTTTTTGGTCACAGCGTGAGTTTGCTTTTCCCACATTGCGGTATGTTTGCATCATGAATGTATGTGAGTACTAGTGAAAACTGGTTACCATTGTAACTACATAATGACTCCGACAGAGATTGCAGTTTCACTGAGTTTCTGACAGATGCAACTCACTGAGATGAGCAGCTCTGCGTTACTACAATATAATAATTCTGAGGTCAAACAGACTCGGGTTCAAACCAAAAGCTCTAGTGTGAAAACAGCTTTAAACACACAGAAGATGGAGCAAAACTACAAAACCAGTTATTAAAATCTGCTCTTGCTCTCCATCTTCACAGCTACAAAGATGATAAAACTGATGCCACCATGACTATTCTGGACATTGGCTTACCGACTGGATTTGAAGTTGAAGAAAGTGATCTTAAAGAGGTATTGTGGTGATAAACTGATGCAGTTATGTTTCTGTATATAGAAGAGGAATCTAACACTCATCTGCAGACAGGACATAAAGCATTTTGATCATGTCATGCATTGAGGTTTTTGTTTTCTTATTTTCTTGTCCTCAGTTGTCTTCAGGGAAGGAGAGATACATTCAGAAATATGAAAAGAATAAAGTGCTGTCAGAGCGAGGATCCCTCATCCTCTACTTAAATAAGGTATGAACAAACTGTGTTGTCTGATGATTTCGTAAACAGATTCAAAAACGTTTTCTTTTGACCAGGAAACGTGCTATTGTTTTATATTTCTATGAAATATTGTTGAGTTCTTCATTCTGATTGGCTGACAGAGTGCTTCATTAATATCCAGTAACTGCACATCCATACAGTTCCATGTCACTGCACGGTAACCTTGAAAGGGTCATGAATTGTACGGTTCTCTGAGGTCCTCCACTTATAATGTTATCAGGATTTTTACATCAGAAAACACAATCATTTAGAAGTAATAGGCTATTTTCTGTCCTGTTTTGACCCCCCTCATCAGAGCGCTCTGTTTGAATGATTGGCTAACAGTACATTTAATAATAGATACTGATATATATATATATATAATATATTTTTTTTTTATTCAATTATGTTGTACAGGGGACAACGCACAACAACAGTGTTGTGCCAGAGTTAGCTATAAAGCTAATTTGCATCTGCAGTTCCTGGGCAGGATGTTGTTACAAAATTACAATATTAAGTCACACACAATACAGTACACACAACACATACAATATACAATATTGAAAGAAAAAAAAAAGTCAATGATCACATATTTGATTTTCCTTAAGCCATACTTTAAGCGTAGTTTTAAAAATACTAAATGTTGTACACTCTCTAATATTAACAGGTATTAAATTCCATCTGTCTGCTGCTCTAACTGAAAAAGCTGATTGTCCAAAAACAGTTTTCTTAAATTTAGTTGAACAATCACCTCTAACTGATGACCTAGTCTGCCTGGTATTATCCTTACAGAAAGTCACACATTGTTTAAGAGGTGATGGTGCAAGATCATGAAATAGTTTGTACATCAAACACACATCAGCAAAAAAATTAAATTGTCAAACGTCAATAGTTTATCATTTTTAATAATATTGCAATGATGATAACTCCTTGGCTTTTTAGCTAAGATTTTCAGTTTGTTTATAAATAGTATATAATGGTTTTTAACGTGGTTATACTTGTATGAGACCAACTTGTAGCACAATAAGATAAATGAGGGAGAATCATTGAATGCATAAAGAGTTTAGCAGCAGCCACAGGTAATTGGTGCCTAATATTCCTAAAGATCATCAAGCTTGCTCTAGTACTTTTAGATACCTTTTTAATGTTTTTTTTTTAATTTAAGTTAGAATCCATAATCATACCTAAATATTTTACTCACAGTTTTACTCACATTAAGAGTAAGGCAAGAATGCCATAGCCAAACTGAGACTTTGTTCAATGCAGCAGTAAGTTTGATAGCAGCTTGTTCTTTTGTCTTAGCATAAGTATAAACAACTGTATCATCTGCATACATCTGAATCTGGACCTCTGGACAAACTGTAGGCAGATCATTAATATATAAGCTGAACAAAATTGGTCCGAGAATCGACCCCTGTGGGACTCCAATATTACAGTCAAGAAATGGTGAGCATGCATCATTAATTCGTGTATATTGTTTTCTTAAATTTAAGTATGACTCCATCAATGTTAACGTATTAGTAGCAAAATTAAACCTTGATAATTTAGATAAAAGAACATTATGATTAACGATATCAAAAGCCTTTTTAAAATCAAGGAAGACAGCACCAACAACACCTCCCCATCAAGACTGAATTTAATTTGTTCAACAAAATAACAGTTTGTTGTCTCCGTAGAGTGATGTGCCCTAAATCCAAACTGCATACAATGTAATGGAAAATGGCCAAGATTTAAATGCTCTACTAACTGATTACAAACAACCTTTTCAATTACTTCAGAAACAACTGGTAGAATACTGATAGGTCTATAGTTAAGACTTCCAGGCACATGGAAAATGACATTGTTTTATTGACAAATTAACCAAATGAGTTATAGATGGACTAAAAACATTTGCATACTTTTTAACAAATACAGAGTCACAATCAAAAACATCTTTAGCCTTAGAACTCTTAAACTGGCTTACAATTTTTGTAATATAGGACTCAGATACTTCAGAAATATTAAAAACAGTAAACTCATGATTTGGTAATATAATATCTTTACTTCTCACACTAAATCCCTGTGTTAAATCTTGAACTGAGTCTATAAAAAATATTAAATACACTAACAATTTGATGCTTATCTTGAATTAAACTTCCATGAACCTGTAATTCAATACCTTTATCTTTTTTATCATTTCTTTTTCGTACTCTATTAATATTCTCCCATACTTCTCTGCTATTCCCCTTTGCATTATTTATAAGATCAATAAAAAACATTGCTTTCGCTTTTCTCAATTCCTTTACAGCTGTATTACGCAAGTGCTGAAATGTCCTTCTATCATGAGCTAACCCTGATTTAAGTGCTTTTTAAAGCATGGTCCCTCTGTTTCATTAACTTCCATAATTGTTCATTTAGCCAGGGCAAATTCTGCTTCTTTCTAGAAAAAGTGAATTAATCTTAATCTTATTAATTGTTACCATTACACATTCAGAGGCAGCTTCTAAATTATCTGTAGACAGAATCTCATTCCAATCTAGTTTTTTAAATTCCTCTTCAAATTTGTTTTTAAGTCGTTTTGGTATAATATTTAGCACATTTTCTTTTTCTTGTTGATATAAGAACCTATGCTTTGTTAGTTTTCTTACCACTAATATAAGATTATGATCTGATAACCCTATTAATAAATGTATTGACTTAGTTATTATTTCTGGTTTGTTGCTAAATATTAAATCAATTTGAGTTTCAGATGATGAGGTGATTCTAGTAGGGCCCTGGATTAACTGTATGAGGTCAAAATGACTTACTATCCCCTGAAGATTTTTCCTATTTGACTTCTCATTCCAATTTATATTAAAGTCTCCAACCAAAATTAACTCTTTATTTCGATCAAACCCCTTCAAGAGATTTCTCAGATGATCATAGAAAATACTACTTGATGAAGGAGGTCTATATATGCCCACTACAGTAAATGTCATACATGGAGATAAAAAAACAGCAATATATTCTATATCCACTAAAAAATGTAATTCAGTTTCCTTACATTTAATGCAGTCCTTCACGTACATAAGCAGTCCACCACCTTTTCCAAATTTTCGATCCTTTCTGAAGACATTATATCCCGAGACCAGATATGCAGTGTTTGGTGATGTTTCTGTCAGCCACGTTTCTGACAAGCAAAGCAAATCGAAGTTCGAATTTGTAAGTAACTGTTCCAGTTGTCAGTTTTTGAGGCAACGCTTCTGATGTTTAAATGTCCCATAAGTAATCCTTTGGGCTTTGAACGCGAGTCCCATAACAGTTTCTCATGATTTGCCGTTTTAAACCGATGAAAATCCTTTGTCATAAATCAGAGGTAGTAACAACAACTTGCGTGTCTGTCCACCGTTGATGTGTGTTTGTTTCCCAACAGCAACGTAATGATAGAAACAAAAGAATAGCAGTATAGCCAATAACAATAATTTTCTGTGTCCTGTCGGCAGTATTTTGGCTTTGATTGGCTCTAGTTTTGAAGTCAAAGTTATTTGTTTTTAATTTAAAATTAAATTTGGCAGCGTTTACACCTGCAGCTCCTGCCCTGCCGCCAGCGTGCGCCGCCATCTTTTTTTCCATTATATGTATTACCAATGAAGGAGCATATATGTACATATATATGTACATCTATGTGTTTGACAGCCTACATCCTTCACAGATGGACGTATAAGTACTCCGTACATATCAAACGATTGAATTGCGTTGAATTGTGCCTTGTTTGTAAACAAATCCACGTTAAAATGACGCAGTCTGGATCCTCATTAAAAATAAAGCTAATCCACTCTTTCCTAATGTTGGGATCCGATGGAAGGTTATGCAAAGACTGTGTTTGTCCACAACTTGGCACTGAACAGCATCTTGTTATCCCTTCGGGGAGCACATCTCTTTTTATTTGGTATTCTCGTAGTTAGAGACCTGCATTTGCCTCTCACGTCATTTTACTTTACTTTACTTTTTACTTTTAGTCATTTAGCAGACGCTTTTATCCAAAGCTACTTACAAATAAGAAAAAGTAATTAACTAAAAGCTAAAACTCTATAAATAATATACTGTTACACCACACAAATTAGAAATAGCAATAAATTCAATAAAGAGAGACAAATGGCACTAAACACAACATTTCAAGAACTAACAACATGGGAAAGGAAAACAAAGTTAAATAACTGTTAGAATAATGATTTCTAACACTAACCACTAAGCCCAAACACCCCAAAATAACAACCTAAAGGTGGTAGGTACAGACAAACACACATATACATGACATATATATAAATACCATAATAATATAGATATTATTTTGCATTTCCAATTTGTAGGTTGAGTACTAAAATTAAATAAATAAACTAAAACTTAATAAAAAACAAACCTATATATACATAATAAAAAAAACTAATAAAATGACAACATTACTACAACTGAAACTAAAACTAAAATAGATAACTAATACAAATAAAACTACATTAGTTTATCAGTAATCCCAAAAAAATAACACTGAGCCAAACACACATGCTAAAATAACAACAACTTTCTGACACATAGTAAGAAATGGTTATAAAAAAACTGAAACAGAAGTGAAACAAGTAGTAGGATGTACATTGTACATTGGTCATTTACACTACATGCATGAATAGGTGGGCGGGGCTAAACAGGCAGTGATGTAGAAGCAGGTGTTGATCTTCTTCTGTGGAGGCGGAAGTAGTGTAGAAACACATTAAGTCATAGAGCGGCGACATTCCACAAGCTTCCTTTTTTGCTGACTGCCTTCAATATTAAGCTGTTTTAAAACTAAGAGGAAGTTGTGAGTTCTGAAAACTTACATTTATATTTTGTTGTACAAGGTTTCTGAAATGTGTCAAATGATCAAGGGAATTTTGGTTTCTCAGTTCATGACCCCTTTAAGTAATGTGGCCAACATAATATAGTCATATTTCACATAATACTATAAGCACAAGAGAAAGTACATATATAGCCTATGGCTGTAACAAATTTACATTTTGTTTTCTGTCAGCTATGCAACACACAAAACTGTATTGTCAGTGTAAATGCAACTATAGATTATTTTTAAAGATGTATTATTATTATTATTATTATAGTAGTAAGTAGATTAAGTAGTAGAGTATAGTGGCTTGTGCAAATCTTAACATGGGCAGTTTCCAGAGTAAATCAAGGCATGTATTCATAATTTTTCATTGGTTTCTGTATTATTAGGTTTCTCATAAAGAGAAAGAAGTAATTTCCTTCAGAATGCACCAGATGCTTAATGTGGGTCTGCTTCAACCTGCTGCAGTCACGATATATGAATATTACTCACCAGGTGAGCTGCACACACACCCGCCCATCTTCTTACATGTACACTTAAAATATATCATTTAGCCAAAGTGATTTACAAATGAAAATAACACACTGAAGTACACTGTAAAAGATTTGCACTTTAAAATAATGGTAATCTACTGGCAGCTGTAGAAGGCATCAGAGTTAGCCTAAATGTCTTTTTGATTCTATCCGTCATGTTTGTTTAAATTTAATTGGGGATATTAGATTAATGCCTATCCATTTTGTTTATTTGATTTTATATTATATATAGCTAGAGAGAGAAAGAGCGAGAGAAAGAGTGCTCTCGTAACGGAATGGATGGTTTATGTCTTTAGCCATTTATAATTGGTATATCTATCTCCAGGGATTTTACTTGCTTATAGGCCTAACCCACAAAAAAAGAAATGGTCATCTTTGTGTTAAAATGCCTTGTCCCCACCGTGTGTGTATTTATTTGCTGGACATGGGATTAACTGTAAAACCCCGGTATAACCCGGGATATCGGATCTATCGGCTATACGGAACCCAGACTGACAGGATTGTTTTTCTTCTTTTTTATTTTTATATGGTATAAAAATTATGTCCGCATATTTTAGTAGGCCTATAACTATTTTTATACTCTGTGATGTATAGCACAGAGAGTGAGAACGAAAAATAATATATGATTCATGAAAATATTTTTGACAGAACTATCTAACTATCTTGACTATCAGAGGAAAAAATAAAGACAATAGTTACACCCCATTTTTTTCATAAAGAACAAACAAAACTTATGTATAGCTTACATACCCTTTCATTCAAAACTAAGCCATCGTTGCTTAAATAAAGTTTGAATACACTACTAGTTTAAAATCACAGTATAATATAATTTATGTAAGCCTATGAAACACACCTATATCTCGTAATTACAGTTTAATTTACATTAAATACTAGCTTTAATGACAGCCCCACTTTGTGCATGCGCATTAAAATCCAATACCTGCGCATGCTCCTCAAACATCCAATACATATTGGATCTGATCCAGCTACGTCATCGTGCTACAGGCTGCAGCGACGACACACTCGTGATTGCCAGCATTTTACTGTTAATTTACAGCTCTTCATTTTTACAGTATGTTACCGTTATTATCAGAGGTGGACAGTCCAGGGGTCAGAAAGTAAAAGTCCTGCCATATGTTTATTCCAGCCATGAACTCAGCAGCTGATTTCACCAGAGGAGGAACCAAGTCATTCCTTTCAGATCACAAACCAGTCTCCAGTCATATCCCAAGTCCTCAAAGAATTAAAGTTAATGAGATAATTAAGTGACTAATTAAATGATGATTGTGCATTAACGATGAACACCTGGTGTTACTGAGAATTAACAGAAGGATCGTGCGGATGTTTTATTGTTACAAGGATTCACCATCATGGAGATCAGTGTTTGCTTTAGTTGCGCTCTTAGAACACAATCGAACATAATAAACTCTGAACATCACAAAACATGCAACTAAAACTCAACACAAAAACAAAAATAAAAGCACATAAGAATTCAAGAAAATAAGTGGACAATTCAGCTGCATAATTTCTTCATGCCGCAATGCATGCTGGGAGTAAAGGGTGAGTTTTGTGTTGTACTGGTACCCAGCATGCATTGCAGCAAGAAGCTTTTGTTTGTCACCATTTTTTTCATAATTTTTTTTTATTTTTAAGTGAAATTGTTTTTAAATCCTTTTTCAATTGGATGTCACTACACTTGTCAATCTCATGCTGTAAAGCACTTGGAAAATCCTAAATATTAAAACACTCATGGAATTATTTTCTGAATGAGCCCAGCAATACTCCAGCAGTTTAGCACTATTAGAAACAGTTGACATCACCTGACCAACCATAAAAGTTTTGTTATAACGAATGCATTTTAAAGACACAGTTACAGCAAATAACTATAATAGTGGTAATGTCAAACAAAAATAAAACATCACTATCTAAACCTCTGTTCATTCTCAATAAGAACTTAGATGTCTGACAGAAATAAAGTCAGTCTGGTTAGTAATGCATGAAGCTGGTAAAGCTGTTTGTTGAGTTGTTTAAGTCCTCAGTTGATTTCATCTCAGGCTGTGGCTGAAGTCAGTTGTAGTTCTTGTGTTTCTCTTTTCTTCAGTGATTCTGCTGTTAACAGCAGCTGTTCATCACTGGCTGAATTCACTCATCAGTGTTCATTCTCTCTGTCAGGTGGACTATACAGTATTAGTAAACTCATGTAGGGAATAGTGAATGAGGGTGTAGGGTGTGATTTGAAACAGCCTCTGAGTGTCGACTCTGAACGCTGTTAATTCACGATATATAGCAGCAGGCTGCTTTCTCGAAAAATGACAAATATTAACCAGAATGGAAAATGCTTTAATGGAAAACAGCATGTTACTGTCAAACTTTGGCCATTTTATTACAGCGATTTTACACAATTTAGGAAGGCAAGGAATAAATCAATACAAGTTGCTCTGCTATAGCAGATGTCTACAGCACAGGAGCACATTGTTTTTAAAGTGCAGAACGTTGGTTGGTCAAATGCTCTGGTTTAAGGCTGAAGGTGTGTATGACATGCTGCTGCATTCAGGATTTTCTGGCAAGTTTTCGCAGTGCTAGAAGGGTGTTGAAATCGTCTTTAATTAAATGCATGTGTGTTTTTCAGATGCACGCTGTACAAAGTTCTACCACCCTGAAAGGACTAATGGTGCACTTTACAAACTGTGTAAAGGAGACCTGTGCCAGTGTGCTGAAGGTATTACAGTTACACTCATTCGCCAGACATTTTTATCCAAAGCCGTTCGCAACTTGTCATAAGAGCCAAATCTCATTAAAAGTTTTTAAAGGGTTTGGCTACCTGTTATTTTAGTATTTATTTATTTACTATAAATTTTTATTGTATTTGTTTTTCTTTTTATGAATAGAGGAAAATGTTTTGTTGGTTTGTTATGAATGTGTGTATAAATATATATATATTTAAAAATCAACATCTCATAACACAGAGAACTGCAGTTACCAGAAGAAGAATCGGGTCAGTGATGAGGGGCGTTTGAATAAAGCCTGTGAAGCTGGCATGGATTATGGTAAACACACGTTCTCCTTCCTCAGCCATTGAGATCCAGTCTCACAGCTCTGATATAACACCAATATAACACAACTCTTTGACAGCTTATAAAGTCACAGTGGTGGGAATGGATCTGAAACAGGACTCTGACATCTATGACATGAAGTTGGAGCTGGTGCTGAAAGAAGGTACAGTTTATTATTAATATGTGTCCATCTTAAGTATACAGCTGGCACTTATTATTTTCTTTTGTGGAATATATATGTAAACGTCTTTTATGTGAAATATCTTATTCAGGTCAGTACTAAATAAAAAAATATCATGCATTTTGTATGATCGCTCGTATTTTGGTAAAATAATTAACTTAATAATTATTTTGCAGATTCTGCAAGGTGTATGTAAACTTTTGACCTCAACTGTGCTTACATCTGCACTTTCTTGCTTATGATGAGAGAATTTACGTGAGAGCAGAATTCAGTTGTTTCAGCGATGACTCATCTGAACGCCTCTGATTGGCCAATGCATTCAAGAGATCAACAAACATGTCTGTGATTGGTTCTTTTTCCGCGCTTTTACGCTCGGAAAAGAATCATGGTGCAACATTGAGCAGATATAAATCTAATGCTGCATTAAACACTTTTCATTTCATTTTATTTTATGGACAGCCGTAAGGATGTGTGAAACTGTACAACATGCATTGTGTGTTCCTAGGCAATTGCCCATAGTTTCTAAAAGCGGAAACCAATAGTGCGGAGCCATTATTTAAAATTGGAATTTATAAATCCTTGGGGACTTTTGGGATAGCGTAAGTACACAACTGCATGAAATATATAACACCGTGCAAGTTGTTTTTGGATATTTTATTTTATATATCTTACACATCGTTCCTTTAATAGCGTACGTGAATGCAGGTGGTTGACACATGTGCTCTAGAAAGCTTCATCTTTGTCCAGCGTCTGCTCTATTTTTCTCCATAAGTTATGACCGATAAAAATGTCTTTGTACTCCTTTAAACTAAAGTTGTGTCATAACCCCCTCACACAAGCGCTTCTCAATGGGGGTGTCTGTTCTTGCTTTCAGTCTCCGCTATTTTGTTGCTGATGTTCGTCTCTTAGTTTCGTTTTCTAATGTGTAACAAAGGCCCCGGCCAGTGCTGCCACTTTGTGGAACAACTGCCCTGATAGCTCAATTACATCATGGAGACGTCTATTTGACATCTGCATTTACATCTGCTGCAAGGTGTATTTTTTTGTATTGGCTCATCTGTAATACATCTGTATCGCGTTTCCTATCAGATGTAAATAGAGTTGATTAGACGTCTTTAGATTTTAGATGTATGATAACACTTACATCTTATGAGTCTATCAGAGTTGTACACAGCAGTGCTTTCCAGATCAAGGACTTTAACCAGAATCTTGCAGACGTAAGTGTGCTATCGGTGTTAGTGCAAAATAACAGTCAATGTGCATGTGTGACCTGCCGTACAGTATCACATTACAACAATGGGCACGGCGGACCTCGCGGACGCTTAAAAACTAGGGATGCTCAGATCGATTGGCCGGAGATCGGTATCGGTCGATAATCACATTTTATGACTCGATCTGTACTCACTACACTTGGCCGATCTCACTATCTGATTGCAATTTGATGACGTCAACGCGTGACTACGTACATGATGCGTGGGGACATAAGTGATTTGGCGCTGCAGTCATGTCATCGCCGGTGTGGAAATGGAGGACGAACGGAACAAAACCTCGTCGGAGCTGTAAAGGATAATGGTAACATAACACGCTGATTGTGGGCTGCTTTTAAATGAACATTTAAAACAAAATATCTTCTTTGGCCATGTTAGCCTACTCAATAGCATTAACACATGCTTTACTCTTTTCAAACTTTATCTGGAATGTCACAGTTTCTGTCACTGCAACTTCCCGATCAGGCGAACGAACACACACACACACGAAATCGTCTGCCTCATGAAAAAAAATTTAGTTAATATTTGCATTTATGATTTATTTTATCCACCCGCAAATAATCAGAATGCATTTTTTATTACCCGACCCGTTTGCTGCGATACTCGCGCTATTCAAATTGATTCTCTGCCAGCAGGAGGTGCTTTGAGAGCAGCAGAAACAGAGGTTTCCCCGGTAACGGCTGTGCACACAAAGCAGCGCTGAGCTCACAAATGCTGCTTTATCAGGCATATAACATTCAAGATTAAATGAAAATGACATCGAAAATTTTCTGAAGATAGTTTTCCTTCAGAAATACAGTGATATAAAAACACCTGCGCCTCGTTTTGATTTTTGTACGTGCTCATGTTTATTTAACGAAGCCTTTTGGAAAATCTGTCAGTTTTGATATTGACAAATAAATAAATGTATGGGAAACACATCCCACAGCACAACCACCTGAGTCCAACTTCAGTCTACTCATCACCTTAACTTTAACAGCGTTTGTAGCCTGCGCCATAGCCAGACTGATAAACAAACACAGACCGGAAGTTAACTTTGCGCCAGGCGCGTGCGCCCGATGAAACATCTATATAAAGCTTGAAGCATCAGAATCTGCATCGGTATCGGCCGATCACCATGACAAGAAATCGGTACTCAGTATCGGCTGCAAAAATCCTGATCGGAGCATTCCTATTAATAAAACGAAGTTTATTTTGGGCTTAAGTAAAATTAATTGCGTGTTTTTATAGCTCTCTTGAAATATTGCTGACATTTGGGACATCTTGATAAAATTGTCTCCTGTTCTGTCCTATAGGCACTGATGAGGAAGTTGAGGGGAAAGTGAGACTATTCCTGGCTCGTCCCAGTTGCAGAGAATATTTAGGATTGGTAGAAGGCAAGTCGTACCTCATCATGGGCAGATCTGTTGACCTGCCAGAACTCGGGGGAAGGTAGGTGTCAGTACTTCCTGACCTACAGTATTCTTCTTTTGCACAGAAGGACCCACAACCCAGTAAATTTAGGATGCAACATAACATCATATAAAAAAAATTGTGATATTATCTAGAGCACTAATTTTCCTCATATAGTGTGACATTCACATAGAATTGCTGTATGAGACATTTCTTAGACTGACATAAACCAAATCAATCTTGGGTAAAACGTCAGCTCATTGTCTGTTAGTGTGATGTTTGTTTTTAATGATTATATATACAAAAATGGATTCATGTGTTTTGCATAGTGTGTTTTCTGTTGTTTTAGTCTGCAGTATGTTTTTGGAGAGCAGACCTGGGTTGAATACTGGCCTACAAGAGAGGAAAGCCAAGCTCCAGAACACAGGGAGCGATACATCGGCATCAGTGAACTCAAGAATAGCCTTCTCAGATATGGATGCACTTTATAAATATAGTACAACACCAATTTCTTTACTACAGGAAATGTAACATTATCTTTTGCATACTATAAATAAATTGTTCTTGATAATAATAATGCTTTTCACCAAAATATGCTGGTGTAATTCCATAACAAAACTTGAACTTGTTCATGCACGATTAATCATGACGTGTTTAATCATGTAGTTAATGGATTCCTATTTTAAAATCTTGTTTTCTGAATCAAGTGTTCTCCAGGAGTTTGATTGACAGGCGAGCTGACCAATCATAATGCCGAATCCGCCATTTTGTCTGACAAACAAACCAGAAAGGAGAGTTAGCTCGATTAACGGCGATGAGTCGTGACATCTGGAAAATGGGGTGATGACGTCTTTGAGGCCGTTGAAACAACATACTTTCTGATGTTTATTCACGTCGTGAACTAACGGCCGCATTAGAACAAATCGTCACAAACACAAATACAGGATAAGTTATTGTTTGAATTTCTTTAAAAAATGACAATATGTACACAAAAAAAATGAGACTGTGTCAAATAGCCTGCTTGGTACTTGGTCTGGCGGAACATGTGTTTTTCAATGCCTGAGGATTGGGTGGGGACTCATATCTAGTCGGTGTCTGTGTCTCATTCTGCGAAGCGCAAAGACCCAGAAAAAGTTAGATGCTTGCTCGAACTTTCGCCAGGTGTTAGAACTGGTACACTGGTGACACATGACGAAAAACACAATGGCGGCGCCTGGTGGAAAAATGCAGATGGAGCGCAATGATTTTTTTTCAGATGCTTGCAGAGAAAAGCTTACCAAAAAAATGTTGGGTTGTTCTTTATCACGTTTCCTGGGCTGGTAGATAGATGCACCAGGGACTGATTATAGCACTTAAAAAAAAAGTCAGATTTTCATGATATTTCACCTTTAATCCACAACAAAAGTATCAAAATCCAGCAGCAGTGATTCCTTCTTATTAGTTTATAGGCAGTGGTTTAATCGGATACTAGGTGACCAAGAGTAACGTGCCATGTTCCCAGAGACACGTGATGGCCAGATAGCTATATTGCATAAGATTCTAGGTTGGGCTTTGTATGAGGGTGCACGAACCGATTGAAGTGATGAGACAATCAAAGTACCAATACAGACGGTTATGCGTTCGAAAGAACGCTCGCGAAGGTACTGTGATGCTCAAAACAACTGATCGATCTGGAGCCGCGCGGATTTTAAGCGCACCACCTAAATATGTAATTGCAGCTTGACCGTAGATCCCACACCCTTCCTCACACCCATGCATTGGTCAATTATGCACTATGCCTGCATGCTATTGGTCAAACTAATTTTCATTCATTACCTTCAGCAAGTATGAAAACAGGAAGACAAAGCCAAAAGAACAAGTCCGCTATCTGGCTAGGAACGAGTCCTGGAAAAAGGCAAGGTCTTTTTTTTATGGTCAATGACCCTAGATATAGCCCATAGAGTTACTATCTTCTACATTCCCAACCTGCTTACCCATGGGTCTTTACACAGTAGAAAAAAAAAAGCCGGAAAAAAGAAAAAAAACATTGTCCAGTTGCCGGTGTTTTTGTGAAATAAAAAGTGGCTGACAACTTAAAAATAAAATATTTGGTTTTGGTTGAAAATAGCACCCAGAGTAAGTTGTGATAATCTTGAACCAACAGACAAAGCTTGAATCAATACAGTAATTTCAGAGTGATAAGGGTCAGAAGTGGCGAAAGGATAGGCAGAGAGACTGATCATTCAAAATCAGTGCGGTCATCCAAAGCGTTAAACTGCACTGCATGGTGGCAGCACAAAATCTGGCCTCTTACCTTTTCATACTCCAAATGTGGTTCTGAAATCAGGATTAATGTTAGTGTAGTGACGTCGCTCACTCAAGATCTGCTTTGAAATATATAGCTATTTATTATTTTTACAGTCACAAACCACATTCGATAATGTATAAAAAAATTAAATAAGCTTTACAAATTATTAAAAAAAGAAATGTGAAAAATGAAAAACATTGAAAAACAAAACTTCATTTCAGTGTGTGTCAACTTAAGTTGCAGTGCAGTTAAACTGCCGTCGGCAGTGGAGTGTTGCAGCATCCGCAGCACCTAGTTCCTAGCACCATTTAGCTGCTCTGAAATCAGGCTTTTAAAGTGCATGTAAATGCTTTAACCAGGTGCAGTGCTGGCTGAACGACTCATCTCCAGATTTCAATCAGTTCAGTGAATTTGTGAATAACAAATAATGCATTCAACCATAGCATAATATATAACATTGTCTTTGTGATGTTTAACAATCATTACATAATTTACACCAAAGATATCTTAATGTTTATTTTAAAAATGTTAGATTGCAGTGTTGTTGGCTTTATGTTCCGGAGTGGTATGTGAAGCTCTCCCATCCTGTACTGAGGAATGCTTCATCTCAGAATCATCTTACCTAGCCAAAGATTAACACTCTGAGTGAAAAAAACAGATCAAGTATTCGACATTTTAATTTGAATGTCTTTCAAAATACAAGGACATAAATCAAAACAAAAGCAACAATAATGATAACTATATATGTGGTGTGGGTGGTGTGTGTGTTGATAGTGGGTGGGTGTGTGATTGTTGATTGATTCATTTGGATTTACGAAAAAATAAAGATGATATTATTCTATATTCCAAGACATATTCAACTTTTTATTAAATTCTCAAATAATCATAACATGATATTTTTAAGGCAAAAAAACTAACATAACGTTTAAGAGATGGAAAAACCAAAAGTTTCTGAAGGTCACTCGTTTAAAGGCCATGTACAAGTCCAATTTAAAGGACATGTAGGGACACATTTGCTGGTGTTTTCACTAAGACACATTTTATTATTATCAAAATTTAGAGAAAGAATTAAAGACCAGATTGTAAAAAGCAAGTAATCAAAATTGAGAACAACTTGATGTCCCAACTGTCTGAACAACACTCTATACACACTTCCACAATATCACAGCATCCAAGAAAACTGTCCGTACATATTTCACAAATATCACAAGCATCCAGCATGCTGCTTTGATGACGCTGATGACAGTGGCACGTGCATTCAGTGATGCAGTTGTCCTTGCAGTTCTCACAAGATTCTTTGCTGTTCTCACAACCCATAACTTGACCAGCAAAATGTATTGACCAGTTTGAACCAGCGAGTTTATGTGGAAATGTTCTCCAATCTTAAACAATCTACTTTGTGTTATCAGATTTGCATGTTGGTGCATCAGCATGTGAGGCAGCGCAGTCCAGGCCAATCCACTGGTCTCACGTGACGAGTATTTGCAGAAAATATGCATCTGCCCAAACTGTATGCAAATGACACATGACTGCGCACACACTGATTCAGAAGCCTCTCTTTTGGCATCAACTACTTGGACTCTTCTCCAAAACAGCCTGCGACGTCTGAGATTTGTTTAGACAATCGCTGGATAAAAAGCCCATTTGTCTGCTAATGACCTGCTAAAATACGACTGCCTTTGTAGTAGCTTGATGAAGCCAAGGGGAGGCAGTTGATCCATGCAGATGCATTAGACATTGTGACGTCTCAGCAGCCAGTAATTTGTGGGGGGAGGGGGGGGGGGGTGGGGGGAAGCACACTGGGACCACACAAATGTGTATTTGTCCATTTCCCAAAGAGGTCATATGATGCGTTTTCAAGTTCATGTCTTAGGATGTTTTAGGACGACTGTGCAAAGAGGAGCTACAATAATGTGCAGTATGTGAAAAATCATGTTTTTTTTTTACATTAAAGCATACTAACATATTCTATTACACCAATACACAAAATAATGATCTTTGAAAATAGCATCATATGACCCCTTTCAGTAGGTCTGAGTCTAATTTGAATAGCTTGTAGTACGAAGTGACAGGTGAATTTGCACGGACTTCAACAACAGAAGATAGGAAGTGTTTTGCCCTGCCTTTGCCTAAAAGTTCAAGCACATTTGTTTGCTGTCTGCAGCATGACAAACAATCTTTCGATCAAACTAAGCAGCAAGACAGCAACATAAAGCTTTGTACTCACACAATCACAACATGAAGGATCTGTTTAGCAATGGGAGACTTTTTTTATTCTCATGTTTAATCCCCTGCAGCGCTGGCATTGAAAATCAGCACCAACCTCGAGACATCCTGCCATGTCTTTCCAGTTGACTTTCTGTGTTGATGGTGCAAATAGTTTGATGTTTGCAGAACATTAGTCTTTGATCTGGTTGACATCTCTTTAAATAAATCCAAAAAAACACACTTAATATTGATATAGCCTATGGTCATGATATGTCTTCTATCTATCTATCTATCTATCTATCTATCTATCTATCTATCTATCTATCTATCTATATATCTATCTATATACAGTACATATATCCAATTAGAGATGTATGAGAGCATTCGTTTTAAATTTTTGTTGTTTTATTCTGTTTCTCTTCTCTGACGCTGAACTTCATTGGACCCTTAAATTTAAATGGAGAAAAGATCAGACTAAACCTGAATTTTGGAAGTATTTCAAACTGGCAAATTCATGAAATTCTAGTGTTGTTTTATGAATGAACTGCAGAGAACAGAGTGATCTCAGAATACTGGGGATTTTTTTCACCAGACAAATCAGGAGGACATCTCTAAGAGTTGGACGACTTAATTGTCAGATCAAAAAAAAAAAAAAGTGTTCAGATTGCTCTGCCAACTGGAATAAACAGATCTGATTTGATTTGGCCAGACAGTGTACAGTGCTGAGGATGGCATTGTGATTTACTAAACATGCTCCTCCATAACTTATCTTCAGAACTCCAATTTAACAATGTTAAAATGGCTTAATAAAAATACTAAAGTCGTGCAAAAATGCAGAAAGGTGTGCATGAGAGTTAGATTTAGAGCAAAACAACCAAAGTCATGGGAAAATACTGCTATATGAAAATGTTTGTGTGTTTGAGTTATTAAGATGAATGCAGTGCAGTTATAGGGTGGAATGAGAAAATAATTCAATCGACAGAGAAAATGCACTTATTAATATTTTAGAATTCATTCACAGCCCTATAGCTCCCCATACACACATTTACTTAGCTTATAACTAAATGGGGACATTCAACAGGGTTTTACTGTGTTATACAGATACATCTAAATTCTGTAACCTAACCCTCACAGAACACTTTTTTTATATAAATAATTAACTCAAAAAGCTTTTGAAGATGCAACAGCACTGTAAAATATTAAATTTGTCTCTAATGAAGAACACTAGCTTTGTGTGAAGAACGGACTGAGGTTATTATTCACTGAACACTATAAACCTAAGTGGAATATGTATTCACTGTTGAGCACAAAACATGCAGATAAATAAATAAAGAGCAGCAAAACTGTGGCACAGAGGTAGCATCTGCGCTTGTGGTGATATAAGCAGCGGCGACATTCCCACAAGGATGCCAGCCCTTTCAGTTCAAGAAATGATTTGTTAAATGTTCATGAATTAATATTACTGAATAACCAGACTGGCAGACCAATAACAGACCATGAACATTTTTCATAAATGCTTGTGTCAGACGTGTTTATTTGAGGAATCACTTCAGGATTAAAGTCTGAGTTTAAACCACATGTTCTTGAATAAATCATTGGTCTGTTTGAGAGACGCTTGAGGACGTCTGACTCACCTTAAACAAGCAGGACTGAAGGACTCGTGTTATAGTAATTACTGCTGTTAAAACACAACACTTGAAGGTCTGTAATGGTTTGTGTTTGACCTTTGTATGAGAAAAGTCACATGTTTTGTCATTTTATGAAGGGTGACAGTGAGGAGCTCTAACACAGTGTCCTAACTTCACACGATGTGACAAGATTCCAGAGACAAGCAATTTGGCTGTCCACAACAGATGAGACACGACAACACGACGTGACAGAATCACTCAAATATCAGCCATTCAGGGAAGAGGTTACTCTATTGGTGTCGCGTCATGTGTAGTTAGGACACGGTGTAAAGGTCACTAAAACATAGACAAATGGCTAAAGCGTATTATTTACATTGAGTTGGTTAGCTTAAATCAGTTTAGCTAATAATTGTTTTATATACTGTATGTCCAAACTCATAGTACCCGGATAACCTACTTCTTCCGCCCGGATTGAAGGGTGCCTTTGAGAACAATTACTTTCCCCTGATGGATCGGAAGAGGCTTTATGATATGGCTAGTAGCTAGGTTCCATGACAAAGATGCGGAATGTGAACTTGGATGCGCAAAACTGGAATATTGCATAAAACATTTGCGAATAAAGCACTGTTTCCATACAATTAGTCAAAGAGAACAAAATCATCACTTCCCGACAAACTGGCTCTTAATATCACTAAGAAAAGTAGGAGAAGTCAATGAATATAATAATTTTCATATATAGTAAATTGCTTGCGCCTTAGAGCGAGCAGACGAAACACAATAAACGCTGCCATTGCTTTCGGAGGTGGATGCTTGCTGTTTGGGAACGCAGCGGTAAGACAGTCCATTTAATCAAGAAAACTTGATGACAGGACTTCCAGGCATGTCAGAACGACCAAACAACATCATAGTGCTGTAAAGAGACGGTACGCTGGTTAGGCCGTTTATCACGTCTCATAGCGCATGTTTTCAATACGCATGGTGGAATTTATTCGGTAGATGTGTTTCCATCGTAGTTTATGCGCATTTGTTTTTATCGGATAAAAAGTTTATCCTACTCAATTGTACGCATAAGTTTTTTTATGCATATTTTTAGAATTTATGCACATCTTGGCATTTCCATCCAGCGTTTTTTATGCGATATTCCAAAATGCGCATTAAAATAGGTGGATGGAAACATAGCTAGTGAAAGCAACGCAACGCACGCTGGTAGGTCATGGACTCGGAACCACATGGCGGAGTGCGAAGTCCGTAATTTCTACCACATGCATACTAGATAGAATGTAGTGTTATGTTTGTTTGTTTGTTTTTTTAACGGTGGTTAAGTAAATCAAATTCAAATGCAGTACCTACTCAGACAGTAAGTGATTTCGGACACGCTGTCTGTCTTTGAGTGAGCTGGTGAAGTATATGATGGAAACAAGGATGAAGAGTGTCTGGATGACTTAAAGGCACAATATGTAAGATTATTATAAGAGTATTAAAATATTCAAAAACCACTAGAACAGCGTTATATATTTTGCTGACTTGTGTACTACATTATCCCAAATGTTTCGAAGAATGTTTACATCCAGAGAAATAAGCAATTTTAATAGTGACACGGACCGTGTCCATAGTGTCATTGTGTCACCTGCTAATGACCTCATAAGCCCTCGATTTCCGGTTTTGTTTGTAGAAAACATGGAAACACCAATGAAGGAAGTGCTTTAAGATAGTGTGGTTTGCGTTTTAAGCCCAGAGGGGTTGCCGACCACACCGAGTAGCATTGAACAGAAGCGGGTGTGGTCATAGATGCGGAAACTACAGTGGCCAGTAGGAGGTAATATCCCACGCGACCTGCGATATTACCCCATCGAATACGCACGGCAGGATCATGACAGTGCGGAAGCGAGACATACGCCGACCGGAAGGACGGAAGCCGGCGACTGTGGGGGCATACTAAAAGCATGCGGTGGCGCTTTACTTCACCATCACACAGCGGGTAGATGTATAGAAACTGTGACCCGGGCTGAAGTCAGCAGCGGAGAGGACGCGACGTAAGCGCGGAAGAGATCACGTGTGGCATAATATAAAAGCTCCGTCTGCTTTACTACATCGCACGACCGGAGCGCGAGGGAAAAAGGCGCACGCAGAAGCGAAGGTTGGCATAATAAAAGCTCCGCTGCTTTACCCCAAATACGCACGACCGGAAGCAGCGGAAGCGCTCAACTGGGGCATAATAAAAGCTCGCTGCTTTACCCCACATACGCACGAACGGAAGCAGCGGAAACGCTAAAGTGTGGCATAATAAAAGCTACGCTGCTTTACCCCACATACGCACGAACGGAAGCAGCGGAAGCGCTCGACTGTGGCATAATAAAAGCTCCGAGGTTACCAACATAAGCCAGACGGAAGGAGCGGAAGCGCTCGACGTGGCTATGATAAAACAGCGCTGCTTTACCTCACATACGCACGACCGGAAGCAGCGGTAGCGGTCGACTGTGGCATAATAAAAGATCCGCTGCTTTACCCCACATACGCACAACCAGAAGGAGCGGAAGCGGTCGACTGTGGCATAAAAGCTCCGCTGCTTTACCCCACACACGCACGACCGGAAGCAGCAGAAGCGCTCGACTGTGGCATAATAAAAGCTCCGCTGCTTTCCAGCCATGTGTCACGCTCTTTCAGTGGCCTCGTTTCACTTTTTTTCGATTAAAATCACGTTCCGGGGGCTAAAATACACGTAATTGGGGTCTCTTCAACCCGTGGCAACAGTGATAAAGTAGCCCAATTCCAAGGGAAAACCGAGGACTTGGCAACACTGTGACGGATAGTAATGTCTACAACGGACACGAGCGCTGTCACGGTACGACCACAATAGCTTGAAGTTGTCTATATTGGCACGGTCTCCATGCGCACTTCATAGTAGTATGTCGTTCCCTCTCTGTCGTTACTATCATCCTACAAGTACAATTATAGGGGCTTATCTTGTGTCCCCTTCACACAAAAAATGCTCTTGAGAAATTGATATGGCTTATTGTTCCCCCAACTGTTAGACGAAATGTACGCCCCTGCTTAGAACATTCTAGCACAAATAACATAAGGACAGTCAGAGAATATTGTTCTAAGAATGTTTCCTCAGCGTTATGACAACATTTATCAAATATATTAGAACTTTCCATTAACATTACTTTAAGAATGTTTTGTCTAACATTTATAAATAATAATAATAATAAAAACATTACTAAAAGTAGTTAGAACATTCCCTGTTAGCTGGGAGATCCCCAAGAGAAATCATTGTACTAGACCAATATACAATTCATGTACTACTGTATCTGACAGTGAAAGAGAGGTGTTGCTAAGTCTGAAGGTTGTATTTTCATGTTAAGAACATTTTTAAATGTTTTGAAGCTGTTTGCTTGACTGTACAGGAATGCCCTGTTAAACGGCACAGTGTTGCAGCTTCCATTGTAACAAGACCATTTAAAATCAGGTGTGCTAATTTCAAGTGCCACGGTAAATGAAGTGAAAGATCTGAGCCATGTCTGCAGCCGCAGCCTGACTGCACGAGGGAATATATCAGAATCCTTTGCAAATGACACACAATTACAATCCCAGAGTCATTCACTGTCAGATGATCTACCCAGGGCCGTAAAAGAAATGCTGTGGAAAAGACGATGATGGGCTTGTGAAACGTTTGTCAGGATGTGAGGTCGGGCTCTGTGATGGGAGAGGGATTTGATCACACCATATGCTCAAGCAGTACGCTGAAACATGCATACTAAAAATGGCCATCTTATTAATGGAAATTACTGCATCATAAAGGAAGAGAGAGAATGTGCTTCCAGCAAATGACCTGTGAACAGAATTAATGAAGGGGGAATAATACATCCCTCACTTGGGCAGGAAACGTGAATTGAAGTACATGAAAAACGTAGGTTGACGCAGTATGAAAAGTAAGGACGGTGTGTGCGTATAAATAATACATATATATATATATATATATTTATATCTATTCTCGCTTGGGGTTTGAATGGGATCTCAGTACCAGACAGGTTAAAACAAGTGAGCGGTTGAAAAGATAGGACTTTACTTAAAAATACTCAGGCTTGAAAGGGGTTGAGAGTGTTTGTGGTGATGAAAAGCTAATAATTAAAGAAAATGTCAAATGTAAACCAATTGCAAAGGAATCATGTTCAATTGAAACACTAAAAATGACTTTGAGCAAAACATTTTAGTTGTTGGGTTTTCGGGGATATAAAAAAGTTCAGGGAAAAACCAGCGTTTTATCTCAAATTACTTATTTGTAACATGGTGACCTTTAATTAATGATACATATCATAATTAGTCATACGAATTTACAAACAGATTCTGAACGGCAACTGAGTGATCCTTTATTCTGATCAAGCTGAAGTGTATAAGTGTATATGCGGTGTGCTGGCCGAATTCAATGCATGATGGATGATATTTGGTGGTGCAGTGGTTGATGGCACTTAGTGTGGTGTGTGTGTGTGTGTAGGGTGTGTTGTGTGTGGTGTGTGTGTGTGTGTGGTGTTGTGTGGTTTGGTGGGTGTGTGTGGTGTGTGTGTGTGTGTGTGGTGTGGGTGTGTGTGTGTGTGTGGGGTGATTTAT